>CABHPP010135992.1:0-60212 GCA_902168425.1 Peromyscus attwateri | reverse complement strand
ATATATATATATATATATATATATATATATATATATAGCCTGGAAAAAGCATTAACAATGGGTGTGATATTGCTAAAGGATGGTGTCCCTAGTAATGGACACTTGAGGAAAGAAATGTAATTTATAATAGACTTTTCTTAGGTCAAATAATCTTAGAATGATGGAAGAAGTTAAGGAGGCCTTTGCTAGTTTGAAAGAGCATTCATGACTTATCCACTAGCTGTTAATCAACCAAAAGAGCTAATGTTCAAGTTCGGCCTGGAGGCATTTAACTCACTTGACTACAGAAGAAAGAGGAAACTTTCTTCATCCTGAATAGAAGAAAAGATTTCTTGATGGTTCCAGGGGAGGGAAGATGTTCAGTATGGCTGGCTTGTGATCAGAAAAAAAAAATCTGCTTTAGGTTTAGGCCACAAATTTTGATTTGGGGAAAATCAGAGTTTGAAATTAGCTGACAAAAATCAAAGGTTAAAAAAATAAAACAACAAACAAACAAATGACAAAAAATGTTGACAATCTAGGCAAAATGTCTCACGTAGAGTTCCCACAACTCAGCATTAGGATAGTAAGTGATTCAAAGCTTTGAAAAGTGAGTAGCCACTGCAGAGAGAAATCTGAGCTTCAGTTTGGTGAAAGAGCTTAAATTTTTTTTTTCTACTCACAACTGAATCTCAGAACCTTATCCCTTCTCCTCCTTGTTCTTCTTTTATAAGTCTTTCGTCTTTCTAAAATAAGACTTTGGGGAATGTAAGGAGATTGATTGCAAAGCCTTTCAGTGAGTATAAGTGTCTTTGTCGATGATGTCACTGAAAATTACTGCTCTGTATATGCAAAGAATCTACGGAGAAAAAGTTTTAAAGAGGCCTAGTTGGAATGATATGCTAAAGAAGTTAAAAAGGGTTACGAAAAAATATTCATATAGAAAAAGATCATGTCCTATTTACTGATGAGTGGTTTTCCACATCCTCAGAGATGTTTCAGTCTGAGTTTATATATATATCATCATAGCACAGGTCCGTAGAAGCTAGATGCTGTTATCCTGGTGTTACAGATGAGAAAACTGATATTCACAGTAACTTATCTATAGAAATAATATTTTACAGTGGATATTTTGATAGGATGAAATGTATAAAACATATATTCTTGAAGTAGGCCATCAGTTGAATGAGAATTCCTAAGAATAGGCATGAATAATAATTTAATTTGAATATTAAATATTTTATAGATATTGAGCTAATGAAGACACATTTACTAAAAAGCTCTGTTCAGCATCCATGTAATTTCCATTATCAAAATTATTTGTTCAGAGTGAGATTCTTATTTATGTTTTTCTTTGTAGTGCTGGTGTTTGGCCCCACTGCCTCATGTATACTACTCTGATGGGTTCTCACTGAGATTCAATGACAGTCCTTGAGTGGATGTCTTTAGCAGTATTTAATGGTGACTAAAAGGTTTCCAAGGGGAGGGGAAACAACTTAATTTGAGATTCTGATTCTTTTACTAGATTTTTCTCCAGCCTAACTAAGTACAGACTAATTTTAAGTTCACTGTGTATTTCCTCTAATGAACTCTCCTTAAAGAAAAGAGCTTCACGGTATTCTCCTTTCACATGTTAAATCAGTTCAATATTTTGATACAAGCCACAAGAGTTCCCATCTCAGCAGCCAGTGATGCTGCAATTCCAGTCCAAAAATTATTTTACCTACAGTGTTCAGACTGGAGAAAAGCAGGTTCTGCAGACCTCAGATTTCCTGAAAGCAAGATATTTCGGTGTCTGTAAAAGGTCCATTTATCTTCCTTGTCTTCTTGTGCTGAATTGTTGGGTATTTTCCATTTCCACAGTTAGAATTGAAACCAATACTGAAATGCGGTCAGCAAAACTCTTGGTTTATAAACTCACCCAATTATAAAATGAAGAAGCCTATATGACTTCACCATATGTCTATACCATAAAATTAAGAGATTCAAGGTGCTCTGAGTTTTAGGTGTGCATAATATAAATGGCTCTTCATATTTGACCTTCCATGTTCCCTTCCTCCATATTGAAAATGGCCATCTTATTATGGTAGAAATGTTATTACTATATACTTAGAAGGAGAATTATTTGTGAAATCATTCAACTGTGTAGTTTGAAAGAGACAGCTCATTTCTATCTTATTTTGTCTTTGATTATGAGTTAGTGAAGTGAAAATTGCATGAGGACCAGTCTATTCAAGAAGAAAGATCACAATAATTTTGAGTTGGAAGACATGGCTGCAAGCTCCTTAGAAAATACACAGCTTTTCAACTGTCTGCATGAAGTGGGAGAGTAATTCATCCATCAAGTGTGGATTTTAAAGTATTGGACATTGCAAAATTTTTAAATGGCTTATTCTCATAGTCTTAAATGTATAAATCATGATTATTTCAGTTGCAAAGCATCAATTCCTAATCATTAAAAGTACAGATTAAGAAGGAAATACATGGATAATAACTATAAATATAATTAGAGTATTTGATTTTATCCTATGCTTCCAACATTAGATATCACAGTAAATAATAACAAAAATATCACCATCAACTTTACAGTCTCCCATCCACACTGAAAATAATTACAAACTGTGTACCAGCTTCCCCTTTCACCATCTATGTGTCTATCTACTACATATCTATCCATCTATAGAAACCTTTTAAAATTGGCAAACTCTTTGATCATTTTAATTGTTTTCATATATTATCAAGACACCTTGTTTTCATTCTTTTTCACAGTAAGTATCCATACAGCAAAGCAATAGTAGCCTATGAATCAGTTCATGAATTTACAATCTAGGCAAAGGCAAATTGTGTATAAACTTTACATATCTACTCTAAAGGCATTCAGCATCATGATTTATTCTACGAGGGGATGTTGAATATTTGGATACTGATTCCAAAGTCACAGTGAACAAATGCCTTACGTTCTACAAGACGGTCCTAGTTTATGATGTTTTCCGGACATAAATATGAACAGCAGCTCTTTCCTCTTTAATACAAATATCCCCCCTTAGAAAAACAAATTTTGCAGTCACAATTTGCAAAACAAATGACTATATGATTTAAAATGAACAATTGTAGTACACGGAATGCCTTTTTTTTTTTCTGAGCTGTTTTGTAACACCCAATCTTCTTTTCAGACTTAGGAAATAGGCCAAAATTTGGGCTTCTATTTTCTAGTTATAAAACAAAATACACAATCCGTGCAACTTTAAATACTTCTCTGAAAGGTTATTGAAATGTGTAACACAGCATTTCTATTGTTTTTTATTTTTTCCACTAATTCCAAAATTTCAGAGAGAACAGATGAAATCTGTTCATTATTAGATGACATTTTCCCTTCAGAAATATTGTCCTTTTAAATAGAGGCAGAAATTAGGCTTTGTCTGGAATCCAGTAATTTACCTTCTCATTTATTCAACACTTGTGCACAGTGTCTTCCAAGGCCACTGCTCTAAAAGGCAAGTCTTTAAATTATGGAATGAACAGAAAAAAATAAGTTCTCTGAATATAAAGAATGAGAACATATTACTTTATGTGGACTTTTTAAATGTAGGGTATTTTATACAAAAATAATCTAGATACCAATTAGCTCATGGTCAAAATAAGCAGGGACCATATTAGTCTAGATTCTCAGATCAGTTTGCTGTTTATGAATGGGCTTTTAGCATAGGCATATATACAAGATTTCTATAAAAGATGAATCCTTCATGTCTTCATAAGAGAACAAAAATAATATTTTTGTATAAGAGTTTCTGATTGGTATGACTAACATGCAAGTATTGCATCTTTAAGGAGAGAGACCTAAATGTTGACATTTTAATGTTTATAATAATGGAAGCCGGCTAGGTGAGTAATGTCTGCATATTGACCTTCTTGCTTTCTTTTCTGTGATGCATCTACATTTATCAAAGCATTCCAAAAGAGCTAAGTAGCATTGTGGTGAAAGGCAAGGCCATGATACATTTAAGCCATGAAATGATATTTTATTTCAGAACAGAATTTTCTCAAAATCCATTAGCCTCCTTCACACTGAGACAGCAATATTTTAAACTATTATCATGAAGTAAAGTTTCCTATACTAATTGAATATAAATTCTGTATGTAGCATTTAGAAAGCAAAGAAATGCCTATAAGAAAACCAGAAATCAGACCTGGAGAATACTAATATTCTAATGGAAGTCTAAGATGAATATATTAGAGCTCAATTAAAGTCAAAATTCCTTTTCCAAAATATGGCAGCTGAGGAAATATCAATATCTACATGAAATGGACTTTTGAAGACTGAGCTACAACCTTACTTTACAATAAACTATAGTAAAATGAACACAAGCCATATAAGTAAGACTCTCAACAAATAATGAAATAGATTAAATATTCTCTGTGACTCAGAGACATAGAAATAAAATTAGTGTATTATTTCCCAAATAATACTGATAAGAAATGTCCTTCAAGATGGTTTTTGTGAGCTATTTGCTATTTAAAGATGGTGCAGGATTAAAACAAATACCTCTATTGTGTACCCACAATCCATGCAATATTAGAACAGACTTTCCCAAAAGACTTAGTAAACATTCAATTAAAAGTTAACAACTACAAAGTACAAACTATTTCATTCTGTGACAGATAGTCAGGATCTCAGTGTTCTTGGAAGCACTGAAGGAGGTGATTGAGGTATTCCCTGTAATACCACTGGTTTTCATCAATGGATTTTTTTTATTTATAATTTCAATATTAGGAAGAGGAAATTCTATAACTACCTTGCTATGTTGCTGATAAAAAGACTTTCAGCTATTCATAACAAAAATATTTTAATTATATTTTCCATTTACAAAGAGAAACTGCATGCCATTTCCCAGTTTCTACCCTACACCATTTCACAAAGCTAATATATTTACCTTCATTTTTCTTGATGGTGAAATTTGGGTTGTTGACCATTTCTGGAAGAAGACTGTACAAGAAGTAATGTCCATTTTTGGGATCATCTTTGTCCATGGCACTTACTGTTTGAATGACCTGTAAAATAAAATTGTCATCAGCATTTCTGATCACTTCAGAGGGCTCCCATTGCTTGTAATAGGCCAGTGATATTCCTTTTGTGGTCTGGTACTTTGGTCTAAAGACTCATTTTCAGCTTTCTAAATTGTCATGGACGGTTTGTGCCAAGAATGATTTGAGCAGAATCCATCACTTTAAAACCTCAGCTGTGATAAGTTGATGAAAATTAAGAGCATTACCTTAGTTTCCATTTGATGTCTGTGGCTTGAAATAGCAAAGTTAAGTGTATTTGAAAATTCCACTGGGCAATTACAGGTTTCTTTCCAATTTGAGTATTTACGGGCATCTAGAATGAGATTTGGAACTGTTACAGTGATTGGAGTGGGCTTTGGGGAGGATCTTGGAGGGAAGACTTAAACCTTGAATCCTCACAGTACTTTTTTACCCATCAAGTTTTGTGTGGCTGCCAGAAAGAGTTTCCCTCACACAAAACTCCCTACAAGATTCCTTCTTGAGGAGTTACATGTGTTCTCTTCCAAAAATGAATGCTGTTTTTCAAGCTAGAGGATAATATTTGCAAACAATGACTAGGATTTTATTCTGAGATAAATAGATGATAGAGATGAGAAGAGTTGCTACTGTGCAGAGAACTGTTTAGATAGACACAGACTCTTGGAATTCTACACTGAAGGTACTGGGTTCAGTTTCAAAAGCCATACTAACAATGCCATGCTGTTTCCAGGATGACAGAGAATTATCTTAATTCTCATTTATGATTCCATGATATTTGTTACTTCAATGTGAACCATTGGACAAGAGCTCACATAGTAAAAAAAAAATATGGCTTATGTTTCTATTGCTTATCACTATCATATGAGTCCAATCTGATTGAATTGTGGCAACAAAAGTGGCAGTAGCAGGGAGATGCTATGAATAATAAAATGTTGTGTATATGATGATGGCTCTAAATATATTGCGTGTATTTGAATATGAATGTTCCATTGGACTTTAAAGTTTTCAATACAGAGAAAAAAGATCATTTTGTGCATGACATAATCTTGTGATTTATGACATGTTCAAATGTGAGAACTACAACCTTTGAACTTCAGTATTTTTGAGCCTTTGCACTGTACCATACAATATATTGGGAAATGCATTAAAGTTAAAAATTGTTTACATTATGTTTAAATTTGTTAAGAAATTTATCTAGTTACATTCTATAAGTTATTATACTTGCAGTCAGTTTGAGTCACCGTATGACATAAAGTAGCTGCAAGTGCAACCTATCCTTAAGCATAGAGGCAGTCATTAGGAGAGAGGTTTCCCGAATTAATCTTTCCACATTGAAGTCATAGCTTTAGTGTTCCTTCTCTAAGGGAGTAATTTGAGACACTCTGAAACTTAGTTTCTTTTTATGCTTAAAACACAGAGTGTTTTCTCATGGGTAAATTCTGAATATTTTTGTAAATTTAAATAATACTGTCATGAAATGTCCAATGAAATGATCATTATTAACGTTTTTTATTAAGGGCATTGCTACTGATTAGTGACATGATGCTCTGATTCTTAGAAAACTATTGTTACTCAAACAAGGGAGCTGTCAAACTCTAACCAGATTTGAGAAGAAAGAACTATAATTTATTGTGGCTAAACAATAGTATATATGCTTTTGTATTTAAGAGCGTGGAAAAGCGCTGGAGTCATAGACTCAAAAATAATTGAATGAAAGGGCAAGGTAAGAAGATGTCTAATGCACATAACTCCTTTGAGCAGTGTGAATACACAGTTATTTAAGAGACAAGTCCAAACTGAACCCTTTACTTAAGAACAACTCTGTGAGAATCTCATGTTATAAAGTCAAAGGGACGACAGGGGTCTCCTCTGAATCAATTGTGCCATTCCTTCCCCCATTTACCCAACTCTCTACACAGACCTTTTGCTACCAGGTTAGACTGTTAGAAAAGTCATTCATTTTGTATGTGAGTGCATATGAAGAGTGGGACAGTTGAAGAGATAGTTTCTTATAATTTGGGGTCACAAGTAAGGGCATTCTAATGGGATACCTAGATAATGCACTAATATTCATAGTACTTATATATAAAAAAGGTTCATATGTACTGATGAAATTACCAACATCAAAGTTATTTGATTAGTGAATCCACCATAATGAAAAAAATGAATGCAATTCATACTTTATTTTATCTGTGGTAAAGTGATACAGCTACTTACCATACCACACCTCAGAACTTTTGTCTGAACATCATACTGGAAATGAAGAATGCTTTCTCCATCATTTATGTTAACCAGGACTCATTAGACATGTAATTTCTGTGTCTTACGTCCAAACTCACAAACTAGAAAGTACCAGGGCAGGGCATAGCAGTATGCAATTTCCACAACCCATGTGATTCTGTTATAGGTTCAAGTCTGAAAACTGTTTTCAACACATGACAAAAAAAATGTGGTGCTCATGGGTTTTAGTCACCAGGGCAGAAAGTGTTTATTGTAAGGGTCAAGCCATGCTAAGTTCATGAGGTGTTGGGAAGAACGTGATTAAAATGGTGAATATTTGACTTTCCAAATATCCCATAAACTGGTGCAGTTAACATTTTGGGTTAAACTACATTTGATGCTTCATTTTATTTTAATACAGATCACGACTGCCTTTGCATTTTATCTAAATGTTGATACTGGTAGATCATTTGAAGGACGTTGTACCATTAAAATTCATTAAGATATCCATATTAAGAAGGCTGAATTTTTCAGTGATGTAATAACATCTGAATATACTTAGTTTAGTCAGTGGACTAAAAAGAAGTGCAGATGTATTCAAAAGAGCGAAGCCCTAGAGAGAGTCTTGTTACAGAGGCAAGTGCAGAGATGGCAAACAGAAATATCAGAGTACTGTGAGGTTCTGAGACCTCTATTGATATTTAAAATAATTAAAAATCTCTTGCATGGACATTTATAAAAATGTCCAGTGAAATTACAGATGAAGAATCTCTACCTAATTTTCAGTTTAGATATCTTCCCTATCTATGAATTTACCTATGCAACTAAGGTATCTAAAGCTTAATAACTTCTCATGAAATTTATTCAGTTGAAATGAAGACTGAAAACAACTTCTGCTCCTCTATAAAAAAAAAAGAAACCAAAGACTGTTTAGGGTATTATTAAGGAAATGCATTTCAAGGCCATGCCTGAATTCTGAAGTGTATAGACATTGTATTCTTGAAACTCATTGAAGAATCTTTTAAAGAAAGAAATGAAAAAGAATAACTCAATAATATGTATCACAACATAATTTTGATTCTAATAAAATGTTACTTTATCCATGTTTCTAAATCTGTATGGAATACTTTTAATTCTTATTAAATCTTATTTTCTATACTTTTACATTTTTGAAGATCACATCTGCTAACATGAGTATCCTGTGATCAATTAGAACACTACTAAAGAGTTTTTGTAGTTACTACTCATTTATTTGTTCTTAGTCTCCAAACATGACAATCTGTGAGATTCTTCCCTGTCTGTCCTATTGTAACGTGTCTGACAAGCAGTAGCAAGCAATTACTTAACAAGTATTAGATATGTAAATTAATGGATAGATGGATAAATATGTGATGATTGGAACTTTATAATACCCTAAGAAGTAAACCTTAGGGGCTTACTAGTACATCAAAAACATTACATGTGTCTCATCCTTAACATGTCTTGTTAAAGATTGGCTACATTCTTCTCACCAGTATGCAAGGTTCACTGACTTCCACATTTTTCAGATATGCATTTCAGTAGAGTTCAGCTTACATTCATAACATGTTGGAGATTGGAAAGTGAACTATGTATTTCATTGCTCAAGTATTTGCTTTTAACACTATTATGGTTCCCTCCTGATTCTGAACGGTAAAATTCACAATCAAATTAATATTTATAATCATAGTTCTACCTGGAGACAAGGTAAGAAAGTCCTAATGTGTTACAACTTTTGAAATATTCTCCAAGGATTCAGAAATGCAAAAGTATGTGTGTGTGTGTGTGTGTGTGTGTGTGTGTGTGTGTGTGTGTATTTGTATATGTGCACATGCTCTAAGAATGCTGTGTAATGATGACCAGTGAGGCAAATGAAGCACACTATCACTCAGAAAAAAATCTTGTTACTTTTTTAACTTCTTCTACAGTGATTTAATTAGAAGGTGATGTTAAGGAAGAGAGATTTTTCTGAAAATATTTTTTCATGAAAATAAAGTTAAAATAATTTGATTTACTAAAAAATTGAAGAACTACAGATATTAAAGGAAACATACCCAAAGAAATGTACAAAATGACCCCATGATATCAAAACTAGAAAAAGGACCCAGATGTGATCACAGTTTATATCTATTTAAAAGTTATTGACAGAATGTGTAGACTAATTTGTTTAGCCATCCAGTGTTAGTCTGGATTTTCTTTGCTGCCTTATTCACAATGACTTCCTATGTCATTTTTAAAGATGGAAACACCCTTTGCCTCCAACATGCCAGATGCCTCTTCAGAACATGCAGCATAAAAGGAGAACTACAGGAAGGACATCAGGAAGGGGATGAGGAATTTCAATGTCTTTTAAATAAATATGAAGGATTTGGGCCCCCATAAATCCACTCTGAAATACCTAACCCTTCATCACGTTTTGTTTGACCTCACCTTCCTCATTTTTATTGACACTGAACCAACATAAATATATATATATATATTTATATATATATATATTTGGTGTTTCCTAAGTGGCATGTTTAAATATGTTGGGGTTTTTGCTATCTCTTTTGTTCCCTGTGTTCTTTTGCTGACTGAACATGTATCATATATTTTTTATGTCCCCAGAAATAATCAATATTAAAAAACAAACCACTCCATCTATTATAGAGCTTTATGAATCCTGAAGCTTTCATTTACATGTAAACTTGAGTTGTATTCTTAGGTTTGACATCACAATCCTTTTTTCCACTCTGTTTCTTTCCTACACACAACTTACTGGAATATAGTTTACCTGCCAATGACTGCATGTGCTGGCAAACATTAATTCCAAAGCTGAACTGGGTCCTATCTTTTATTCTTAAAAGGTAATGACTTACAGGTGGTTGTCTTCAATCATTAATTTTATTTATACCTTTTAATAGAAATGTTAGGTATTTTATAATCAGAAATGAATCACAGGGTCAAAATACCATATAGAACCCTTCTGGAAATTCATGAGCCTTCATAAATACAAGGAAAATGTAATTAAACAAAATGTTCTTAAGTAAATGTTCTTGAACTTTGGTTCTCAATCTTATTTAGTAACATACACAAAAACACACAAATAAAACCACACACACACACACACACACACACACACACACACAAAACCCCATCTCACCTCACAGATTATTATGCTACAGCAGATGTTGTCTTCAGAATTCTACTTTTAGAAATACTATCATCTACAATTTCTGGTTAGAAATATGAAAGGTTCTTCTTCTCCTCTACAGGAAGGTGTTGCATCATATCACTTGAAGGCTATAGAACTGTGACCATTAATTTCTCCATCTTTTTAATTACCCCTGGCTTTTGTTTGCACCTAACTTATTTCCTTAATACAAAGTCTAATCTTAAGTCCTGTTAGTATTTAGAGTCAGTATTAATTTCTTCAAAACCATGCTCCTCCCCCATATTTTAGAAAAACACACAAAACAAACATGTACCTGTGCTCACCTGACTTTCATCTTATCCTAAATCTTACTGAGTAATTAATAGGTTTATAAACTATAGAGTAAGAATGCACTTTATAAAGACTACTAATTTGTCTCTTATGATTATCAATCTTAGCTCAATAGTGACCATAATAAAAGGGCTAGGACTTGTAATAAAAACGTTATTCCAGATGCTGTACAAGGGTTCTGAACAAGATTTAGACACTATGTGTTCCTATATGTAGACCCAGGAAATTTGAAAAAATTCAGACAAACTAACAAATCAATCCTAATCCACAAATGCATACAAATAATAATAAAAGAGTGTTTGTGTCCTTCCTTTCCCATAGAAAAACATGACACATATAAATGATCAGAGGACTCATTCAAACAATGAACAGTATCTTGTCCTCTGTGGTACTGACTTATTTAGGATATGTTTGTACTGTACTTCTGCAAGCCACCTCAAAATAAGTAATAATAATAAGAAAAAGATAACATATATGATTCTAATAATATATATTTTGCTTTTTAGGGTTTGACACTTTTTAAATACACACAGATGATTATTTATCCCTTTATCTACAATGCTGTAGAATTTTAAATTTAAGGTGTTTTTACAAAATATGGAATTTATACATATTTATAGTAAGATATCTAAAGGATGGGACTGTGGTTTATAAATGAAATTCATTTCTGTTTCATGCATACCTATATATGCCATATGAAGATAATTTGATATAATTTTAATTTGTCTCTTTTCTAACATACTTTCTTTTGCATATAGTTTTGGGGACTAAACCCAGGGGCTTCTACATGCCAAGCACATACTCTCCCATAAGCTATACTCTTGATTGTATTTTTACTGTAACCTTTCCTCTAAGGTCGGTTGTAAAAATTTCTATACAAGGAGCACAAAAATATTTGAAGTTTGGAAAAGTTTATAACTTCCATTTTTAATTTGGAGATGTTCTACCCCTATTATTATTTAATTACAAAAATGAGTTGAACTTTTAAATACCTATTTATGCACCTGAGAGGTAAAGGCGGGAAAAGCAGTAGTGCAAGACTACCTATGGCTACATAATGAGTTCCAGGCTGACATAGGCTACGTGAAGCTCTGCTCAAAGCTAAAAACCATATGTATATATGTTTATGGATATATTAATACCTACCTGCCTAGTGTTCCCTAAGATATGAGACTTTAACTCCCATTCCTTAACTCTGCGTCACAATATGGGTGTGTCTTAAATATGACTGACATTTGTATTGTTCTTGCATCATATTTTTCAACTGTATACTATCATATGTCCTTTAAATTTTCTCAAAATTGTGCTCTGAAATCCATATTCCTATTAATAACTCATTTAACAAGATTTTGCTGCATACAGTTTCTCCATATACAGTTTTATGGATCCTATTAACTAACCATCTTTATTCTACCCAAAGTCAAGTGAAAAATAGTAATTCATGTATTCTATTGAGGTCATCAATTTCCTGTAGTTTAAATCAGCCCTGCCTCCTACTTGTGTATGCAGATAGATCAGGAAAGAGGACTTCTGATGGAAATGTTGAAATTAAATTCCCATAACAACTGCTTCACGGGTGGTACAAAACACCCTTGTTTTATTTTGTTGCTTTATATTTCTTAGAAAAGTCTCAGAAACTGAAAAACCTATGAACAAAGTTACATATTCATTCATTCTTTCCTGTGTTTGTTAAAGGATAATTATCTTTACTTTTCTTATGAGGCATTCTTCCTTTTTATCCAAGGTTTCATGGAGTGCTTTTGAGTAAAGTATGGTATTTTTCTCAGGAGTTGATATATGTTTTCCAGTTTGATTGTGTTTCTCATTTTTATTCAGAATCTTATTGTTCTCATGGCTAGGTTTCTAATAGTTATTTTACATACTCACAACATTTTAAAATTCTTCTTCTTTGGAAAGTACAACGAGACTCTAGAAATTGCAAAGGCTTTGGCACCTTCAGGAACTGAGTTTGAAACACTTCTGTAGCATCATGAAACCTTTACTTAGCGTGTGGTGGCACATGCCTTCAATTCCAACACAGGCAGGTGGAATTCTGGGAGCTCCAGGCCATCCTGGTCTCCAGTATGCTATTCCAGTTCAGTCAGGTAGGCCTTGTGAGACTGTCTCAAACAAAAAGAAAGAAGACAAAACACTGCAATCTTCTTCAGCCTTGGCTTCCATAGTTTTGTAGTGGTTGCAAATGTCAAATTCCTCAACCAATAATTTCTATGATATGTTAAATGTTCCTATGTCTCATTTCCCACCTACAGGATAAAGCTTCAGTTGCTTCTGTCTCCATTGTCAACATCTGAGGCAGAAGCACCAAGTTGTAAGCGTGGTCGGTAGTTACAGCCTCCTACAGGCTCTTCCCTTTTAAAGATGTGTTTGCACTCACAAGTATTGGTGCAAATTCTACTCAGACATGAAACTCTTGAAAATATTATCACCCACAGACATCCTCAGTTTTCAAACAGAGATCTTGCTGTGGATTCTGCACTGTCTTAAGTTGATGGTTATAAGCCCCCGCCCCGCTCCCTTCATGCCTTGTCTTTTCTCATTTTCTAGTTTCACTTTAAATTACAACAAATATAAAAAATAAGACAACAGCAGTTATCTGGTAATACTCTAGATTCTTGCAATATTGTTGCTTTCCTCTGTTACCTGCTTTAATTTTTGTTTCCTTCTAACTGAAAAATTTTGAATAATATGATTCACCCACTTTATTGTGTTTACAATGTGTTCCTCATTAGCCTTCATGAGAAAGCTTCTACCCTTTCATACTGTTTTCCCAATTGATGTTACAATGCTGGTACACCACAGACGCATAATTAATATAGTTCAATACATAAATGAACAAATTTCCATTCAAAGAGGTTAGCATGTACACTGTCTGAGAGTAAAGCAAACATTTCTATAATAATATCTGAGAAATTAACTTTTGAAGTATGTCTTATTGCTGAATCAAATCAACTTAAAAGATAATTCTAAGATATTGTTATTATCCTTTATATAGTAATTATGCTACATATCATCCAGAAGCGTGGGTGATTATGTTTTGGTGAGCTTTGATAATTCTTTAATAAATGCTAACTGGCTAAAATGTTCCCAGAGATAGATGAAAATTTTAAGCTTAAGTCTTTTGGTTTTGTTTTTTGTTGTTTTATAAACCATACCTAATGGCTTGATTCTAAAAGGCAAGTCTATGTTAGTATAGATGTTGGTGGAACTCAAATTATAATCCATTACATTCATTTATACGGACAAGATAAACTGTTTCATGAAGGAATAAAAAGTTTAAACAACCTGTTGTCTAAGTATTTCAAATACTAAACAGAGCACTTAGACTCACACCAAAAATGAATAATTGTGGAGTCCCTGGGCTGAGGAGCTATTGGGTGTAAGCTGCTATTAATCTATATATAGTAAGCAAGATATTAGTATTTGAAATAAAATTATAGGAAAGTCCAGACCAGGAAATAAGATACAGAACAGGTCCTGGAGACTCTGGCCAAGTGTGACTGCTATTCAAAATTGCTTTCCCATGTTTGGTTCTGAATGTAGAATTGTCACACACACCTAAAGAAGCCACTGGTTTCTGCATATTTGTTACCTGTTCCCCAACCCGCCCAGTTGGATCCCCAGTCTCTTCAGATAGACTCTGGTTGACTCTTTGCCAAAAGTTTTCTGTCCCTGTGGAACTTATCTTAGGATCTGAGGACTTTTCTTGATGCGTTGTTATCTCTTTAGGTCCATTTAGCTTCTTTCTGTGCTGGGTGTTTGAAAGAATTTCTTGAAAATCTGTAAATTCTAAATTAAATGCACATGTAGCAGAAAGAAAATTCTATGATGATAAAAGTCTGATGCTTAGATACCATATGACACTGAATTTCTCATGCTTAGCAAAGTCCTGGGATATAATTGATGCTCACTGATCACTTTCTAACAATAAACACCCTCTCAATAAGAAGTAGGAACCATCTGACATATTTTTTTAAATGCAATTCACATTCCCAGTTTTATCCAGGCTTACATGAAGAGATCTTTTCTATGCATCCCATTTAACTGACAACCAATCATGTGTAGATGACCAAAATCAACTAGGACTCAAGTTCTGCAGATATATACCACTTGATATCATGTGGTATAAGATAACTTACCTATGTATTTTAGATATGGTGTTTAAAGAGAATAAATAGTGATCCAAAATATTGCATTTGCATTTAGCTATTTAGCAGGACCATTAAAAAGTATTTTAAAACAAAAGGATTTGTGTTGATTTTCTGTGAGGGACAATGACTCCTGCCTCTCTATGACAGTTGTTGCTGCTCTCTCGAGGGAATCAGATTTATGAAATCTACCTTCTGTTTCATAATTTTAAGAAGGTCATAAAAACAGGTGTGATTCACTATGCTCCTTCCAAAGCATAGTTATACCTCTTTTAATAAGATGTCTTACAAAGTGGAGCTGATTATTTAGGCACAGTAAAGGGTCCTCTCTCTGCTTTCTTTTAGATTCTGGTTGTGTGTATAGAAATCAAATACTGTTGAAACGAATATGCTGCAGTAGATTCTCTGTCTCTATGTACACTAGACTCCATTTTTGTGAGGTACTTTAAATTGTTTTGCATATGCCCTTCCAGTCCAGACCATTTATACTGGGTATCTTCAAGACGTAGCCCTGGAGTATTATTAAATTACTCCAGGTGCAAAGGTTCTGAGGAAGCTGTTTCTCTATGTATTTATCCTGAAATGTGTACATTCCAGGTACATGAGTCATTGGAATACGACCTGTACCTTTCTGTGATTATTTTCTAACAGACATTTATTACTGATATTATTTGATAACTGTCAACGTAGTGAATGATACTTCTCTTTTTAACTATCAATGTAGTGAGTGATACTCCTTTTTAAAATACTTACTTTTCATGATATTATGATCACTAAGGATGAACATTGTAATTCCAAAGTGAGTTAGCCATTTGTGTAATATTATGAGAGGTGACTAAACACACATTCTAGCTGGATATGAGAGTATGCGCTTATAACCCCAACATTGGGGTGATTGAGACAGAATGGATTAAGAGTATGAGAACAGTATCAGTGACATTCTGAGTATAAAGCCATCCTGTGCTATGTATTGAGGCATCATTTTAAAAAAAATAAGGAAGGAAAAGAAAAACAAATACATGTATTTCAAACTTTTTAAGTGCACACTGTATACTTTAGTAACAAGTAAAAAAAATTGGGGAAGTGTAGGAATAAGAAAAATGTAAGAATTAGATATTCAATCATCAACAGATAGAAATGATATAAAGAGCCCTACATGAATTCTGGCTGACACAAAGTTTTCAGAGAGTACAAGGGAGTTGTATGAACAGTAGTAGGTGCCTCACCCAGTTATATCTATGATCCAAACCAATGCAAAACAATGGTTGATCTCTTCATGGAAGTAAAAGTCCAGTAAGCAAGCTGAAATCACATTCATTAGGGGACACAGTGCAGAGACACATACACAGTAAACACATTTGTTCACAGAATAAACCATTCATGGTGATTTGCAAAACTCATAAAACAAAGAATCAACTTTTTTATTTTGATGTTGCATTGAAGAGGTGAGGAAACATTCCATTGCTTTTTATTCTTTTTTTTTTGAAGATAAGAAGAACTGCAGAAAAAAATCATTAAATCCTTATAAACAGTCAAATTCCACAGGGTCAAACTCCAGATTCCTAGAGATCCAAGCAGCATTCCTGTCGATATCACTATTGAGGCCAATGTGTGAAGTGTCAATTCCATTGACTCTGAACTTGTGTGATGAGTTCTGCACGAGCAATGAAATTCTACTTAAATTCCAGTGCATTTTACAGATTCTGTATGATGTATAAATGCCTAGCTTATATCTGTGGTGGCTATGTTATCCTATCAATTTTCTGGTCCATGTAACAACCATATCCTTGAACTTGACCTGCTACATTTTGATCAATCTTTCTTTGTCTATTAATCCAGGCTAAATAATATCATTGATATTTGCTCATGCAGGCATTTGCACACATGTACACACACACACACACACACACACACACACACACACACACAGTGATTTATTCTGCTAATAAGTATCATAAGTGGAAGATGCTTGAAAAGTATGATTCATACTTGACAATTCTGTGTCATGAAATTAAGAAATGAGGCAAATTTTGGACTGTGAAAATAAAAACTGTTAAGGCTAAATGTTTTGATAAAAACACAGTGCCTAGTTACTTAAAGATGATGCATTTTATTATGAGAACTTCAGCTTTGCTGTGTGTGAAGTGTGTGTTTCATGTTGTTTGTTTGTTTTCTTTTGTTTTGCTTTGCTTTTTGGTAGACTGAGGGTGAGTGGGAATTTCAGCACTTAGATAAGCAAGAATAGTCTAGAAGGATTGGCCCACTGTTTTATGGGTAGGTTACCCTTTATCCCTTTATAATATCAAATAAGAGAATAGAGCTAGAGTGCTACCTACAGTCCTATTCTTTTCTTTAGGATAAAAAAATATGACTCTTGTCAGGTAAGCTTCTTGGCAAATAGTAAGTTTAATTCCTAACACCCACATGAGGCACAAGAATAGTTGGATTAACAACTCCAGTGTCATGCTGTCAGCTGCTGTTTATTTAAATTAAAATGTCACCATCCAGAAATAAATTAGGAAGTTGAAAAATGATAAATTTCTTAAACATACAGTACTTCATCACCTGGTTAAAATAAATCTGTTACATTTGTGACTTAGTAATACTTTACATAGGCTAGTTTCATTTTGACATTCAGAGTATAGTGATTTCTGTAGATTTTGTTCTTTAATTATACCCTCTCCCCACCCTCCTTCCCTCCCTCCCTCCCTCCCTCTCTTCTTTCCTCCCTCCCTCATTCCCTCCTTTCTTTCCTGCTTTTCTGCCTTTTCATCTTCTGTATCTTTCTGTTTATGTTGCCTCATACTTTTATTTGCTGCCCTTTGTCTTTCTCTTTTCATCATCTCTCTCTGTCTATGCAAAATGTGTCCCATCATCACAACTATATATGCCTTATGAGCCTTTCTAAAAATTGATTTCTATCTTATGTTTACCTAAAATTACACATATGTGTACAGATTTAAAAATCATTACCTAAAGCTTCTTATAAATTACTGGTTTTCCGGGGTTAACATTTAAGAGTTATTCTTTTAAATATAAAACAAAAATGCATGCCTCTCATGAGCTATTTACTAGATTCTTGTCGTTTGAAGATTGAGTCAAGCTCTTGCACAGTAAGATAATCCCCAGACATGACCTATATCTGATGAATTTTAAGACAATGATTTGGCTTTAGATTCATAGGAGAGCAGATCATTCCACTTTTATGAGCCAATTTGGTCATAAGTAGGAAGAGAATTAATATCTGAGAAAGACAAATATCCCCTTCTGTTCCCATTTGGATGAGTTTCATGCCTGTGACTTTGTAGATCAAACCAATGCAAATGCACTTGATGATGCAGGTTAATTAAATACGAGACAGTTGTATACAAACATATTCAGCATTAACAACATGGAGATATTTACTTGGCCGGGTTTTCCATTTTCACATAAAAATGCCTCATATTCGGCTGCGAATTCAGGGGCGTTGTCATTGACATCCAGCACTTTAATAGCAACGGGCACTCGGGATATCTGGCTGTGGTTTCCTATGGGAAGGAAAAAACAGCATCAACATTCAGGGTGTTTCCTTTGAACTTGTAACTCAACCTCCCTCTCTCTATCTATTTCCACCTCCCTTCACTAGGATGTTTTCCGTGTAATGATTTTAGAGTGTGACCTAAAAGTGTTGAGGAAGAACAGCAAGTGCTTCACTACTTTAAAAATAAAAAAGAGGCCACAAATTAACATTCTAAACACCATTTTCTAGAGCTTACCCCACAAAGGACCATATGTAAATAAGCTAAGAGAGATTGTGTTTATGAAGTTTATTGATAAAAGCCATTATGTAAAGGAAAATCAATGTATCCAACAAAGATTTATCTGTTCACTAAGGGGAGAAAAGTGCCCATTTTGAGCTCTTACTCATTTTCCAAGCATTCATCTATGAAAATTAAGCGTAAGAAGCCAGTAAAAGTGCAGAATTAAATCACGTGTTGAAAAGTTCTCAACAATCACGAAAAAGATAAAATTTGAGACAAACAATCATATATTTTGTAAACTTTGTACTTCATTAAAAGTCAATCTTAGCATATTTTTGGATAAGGCCAGAAGACTGGGTTATTATAGTAGTGACATTATCAGAAATAATTTCATATAAATAAGATTATAGTCTTCTATTTTTTCTTGGTCAATTCCTATAGTAGAGAACCTCATATATAACCTATAGTCCTTAGGCTTCTAAACTAAATATAAAGTAAGTATATGTATATATGAATCTGAACAAACATACATACACACACACACACACACACACACACACACACAATCTGGTTGTTTCTTAAGTGTATTACTAGGTTAGGTAATGACTTTTTATGTGAGTAATAAATGCAATGCAATTTGACTCTGACTGTACCATGTTATAATCTTTGATCTGTTGTAAATTATACAGAATGTAATGGAGAGAGCCAATTATTTATTTGTGTCACTGTGGCACTGAATATTTATAAGCAAACAATGAGAAAAGCATGTTTGGCTTTCAATATGAACAAATAGGCTTGTATTTAATATCAAACTTCTCTTTTTGACAAATGATTAAGAAATAAATCTCTAAAACCTTCAAATATTCGTTATTATTTTTATTTATAAAAGTGACTTCTAAAGCACACACAAAATAATCACAACCATGTTACAAATTTTCTATTGCTTCCTAGCTAACCCTTAAAATTTGGATTCAACTAATTGTGGAATCATTACCTAACATTCAAAATTGATTTGATGATGGGTATCTGACATTCACCCCATGGAATTACTCTCACGAAAGTAATGGGATGCAACTTCCTGCAAATCAAGAAAATGACATCAAATACCTTCCAAGTTTTACCCTTTTCACTTTGCTGCTTATTATCTAATGAATTAATCCCTTCTCCTACTATAGAGGAAGCTTGTGGCTCTCTAGTTTTAATGGAATGCAAATTCTAAAAACAGTATAACACATGTCTCTAAGACAAGAAACTGACATTTCAAATTTTGTCTAGTCAACAAAACTCTGCAAAGGTTACACTTGAAATTCAAAATGATTGTGTTCTTAAAGGCTTACATCGCTTTCCACCCTGACCATGAGTTGGTGCAATGTAAAAAGAATGGTGTTTGCAGCAAGCAAAGCTTCAAGCTGTAACTTTGCCTCCTTCACAGCTGTTTTGAGTCATTTTTCTCTCCAGGGAAATTGAAACTCCAGAATTTAACATTTTATTGATGAAGTTACTGTAAATTTTATAGTGGAAGAAATAAAGGTTATCACCTAAGCCCCTGCCATGTATTTAGGTACATTCTAGCCTGTGCATTTTGTGATTTTCAGTGCTATCATTACTGTATATATTTGATTGTTTAGAGAAAATATTTGAAACGGTCATAATATTAAAATTTATTCAGTTTTGATCTTTCAACATGAACCAATTTTATTTCAAAATTTGGGAGCCATATATTATTTTCAAGGACCTAATCACTACCAAGTCCTCAAATGTTTACACACTTGTTTTATTTATCTTGAGTTTGAGCAATGTTTGGAGATTGAATCCAAATATCACACTGAATCTATCTAATGAATTCCATAACCACTAATATTTTCAAAATTGCACTTGTAATCTCCAACCCTCCCTGAGTAGTTGTACAGATTAACCTCACTATTTTTTTTAATTCCGTGTATTTTAACAGCAAATTACTGTTAGTTGTTCATTTATTTTTATAATATCAAATCATTTTATTTCCTAACACAATTCTTTTGGATATAAATAATCACAGGGAATGTCTATTTAATATTTTTGTATTCAATCTAATAATAGCATTACTAAGTGATCTTCTTACTAAGTGATCTTCAAAGAGTAAATAAATTGCTTGTATCAAATAGTCATTAGCAAGTCTGTCACTGTAGAGCATAGAAAGTACCGGGAAAATCTACTCTTTAAACAGTGTCTAGATCATTTGCAGTGAGCAGCATGGTAAGACATTGAGTTAGGCTCACTGACAATGTTTGGTAAGTCCAAATTTATCACTATGGTAGTTGGTAGTTGCTGTTTGCCCTTTGATGTTTTATGTACACATTTTATATGCAAATACATATATAGAGACTTCTTAGTACTTAAAAATGATAATTTAATGCATGGTCTACATTTTCAATCTCTCTCTCTCTCTCTCTCTCTCTCTCTCTCTCTCTCTCTCTGTGTGTGTGTGTGTGTGTGTGTATGTGTGTATGATAGGAACAAAGATCTTACACAACTGGGCTAGGAGCTCTACTACTAAGCTGCATCAGGATTTTTCTCTGTATTTAGTATTTTTCCTTAAAAAATAAATGAAAAGATAAACTGTTTCTACTGCATTAAAAAGTGACATTAATGTAGTAGACACAGATGGTAGCCTCAACTATCGCAACTATCTTGTAGAAAACAATAGCATTTCAGTGTAACTAAATACAGTTTCAACTACTGATGCCATTATCCTTTTTTCTTTAATGAATCATTTTTCCTTCTAAGAATGAGTTCAAGCCACCCCTCTTCTAAAGAGATAGAGGTGTTATTCCATTGAAGCAATGTCAATGGCTTGAAGCAAGGAGACATTCTTTCGTATGGCAGGGATATGGAGCTTAAGGTAAGGATCCGATTTTTGTGATGGATTATCTATTGTCTTTTTGTTTCCTTATTTACTACATACTCTGCTTAAGATAATTTTGCAGAGTTCATACAGTCTGAATAGCTTTTGACCCATGCCTGCACCTGTATTTTAATAAAAATATCCTCTTTCTCTTATGTCATAATTTCTCTCTAAGCCCATAGGAAACATTACCTTCTGTAGAAAATGTTTTGAAGTCTACGGTAAACATTATTGTCACCATATCATCTTGTGTCTTCCTATTGAACTCACAAGATGTGATAAACTATGTCAGCTCCTCAAGTTTTCTAACAGTACAGGAGTAAGAACACTTATGATTAGATTTAAGGCATAGGGAAGTAATTTGGAATGATCTCATCCTATATTCCAAAGTCATAACAACTGGAAAGAACTTTATTCCTGATGTAATAGTGGCAGGATCTTAGGCTGAGGCCTAATCTTTTCTTTTAAATTGCCATTTGATCCAATAATTTTTCTCTTCCTGAAAATAGAATATTTGGAATGACTTAGAGTGATATTAATAAATATACTCTAAGTATATTTATTCTAAGTATATTCATTTCTATCATAGAAAGCAGTGAATTGAAATTAATTTAATTGTATGTACTTTGAATCCATTCTTCAAAATTTGAAACATTATTCCTTTAAGACATTTAAAAAATACTGTAGTCCTTTTATGAGAATTTTGTTAATATATTTGAATATTCATTTATTTATTCTTTATTGCTCTGTTTATTTCTTCGATATAGTGTATTTCCACATACTGAGGCAAGTCACTGACAATCAACAGGTTCAAAGTATGATGGTTTATTTACAATTTTCTTAGTCCTATAAAGCATTTACTTAGGGATGGACCTTTTAATTTTTTTAAATAATCATCTACTATTAGTCTTGTTTTAAAAAATGTAGGGTTTCTTTCTTGTTTAGAGTATGAAGGATATGAAAAAAGCCCAGAGTTCATTCTGTCATGCCCAGATTTATAGTAGGACCTAAGAATAGGTAAGTTGATGACAAATGAGGAAGTTTTATATATAATCTATTATATATAGAATGTTTTCTATATTATAATTTATTATTTAAAAATGATTATAAAACAGCCTCAAAACTAAAAAAGTAAATAAAACCAACTACCACATTATGATTAATTCATAGCCCCTAAATATCACTTAAATATTACCTTTATACCTTCTAGATGATTGCACATGATTTAAATTACAACTGAGGATTTTCAGCACAAATTTCACACTTAAGTACTAAAGACTCACTTTTATCTAAATTAATGAATTGATAAGATCTCAAATTTTAAAGATATTATAGAGTAATAAAATTAATTAGATATGCTTCTGAGGAAATTATTCATGTCCTTTGTGACTGGCCCCAAAAATGTTTGCCTTTCATCTAATACATAAACATTAAATATAAAGATATTATAATTAGAAACTTGATTAACATTCATTAAAGATTCATTTTCTAAACACAAGAGATGGGACAAAGAGGTCTAGGAGGGAAAGACCATCTCCAGTGGCCATGAAAATCAGACTAATTTTAAAAGATGAAGTGTAGATGCAAAGGCTGAAATAGTACCTTTTCTAAACAGTTTCTGCAGGTCTATCATTTAACTCCTCATGACTTTCTGTCCTCTCTCTGTCACATAACCTCATAAATTGACCATCAATTTCAAGTTTTCATAATCAAAGGTAATGGAATCTTGCCAAGTGCTTAACTCACATTACTGGAAATCTGTTTCTAACAGCTCAATGAGCTGCTGTGTTTGCAGGCATTGACTGAAATAAACATCCTCGACTTTTTCTACTATGAAAAGAAAGGAATGATTTGACAAATTAGCTATACTAGTGGGGTCTAATAAATAGTTCTCGATCCTTCTAGAAGGAGAGGGGTGGACAGCATGAACAGTAAATTATAGTCAAAGAGGAAATGCAAAGTAAGTGTTTATAATTGAACACAGGATAAGAGCAGTGATGAGAATTCACAGAAGAAGATGTGAACGGAATATATGATAGAAAAGGAAACAACTTAGGAAGTTTAAAATAAAAATGGCAAGATCTTGGAACATGTTTTCAGAGCTAGGTTTAAACTCTTAAATGACTACAGGTAAGACGTTTAGAAATACGTTTACCCACAGGTGGTATAATCATTTTTTAATAACTGAAGATTGTTTAACCACCCACTGTTATTGCTCAGTTCAAAAACATAGTTAGAATGCAGTTAACTAATGGGCACTCTTAAATAGGCATGTTAATGGAAATATTTTAACAGACATTTCTCAATAGCTTACTGCTATGCATGTCTCCTGTGTAAGACAGCTGGGTTGACACGAGGTTCAGACAGAGCCCCTGATTCTACCAAATACCTATTGAGACATTCTATCCTCTAGTCCACCTAAAGAAATCTGGTGGTCACCAGAATTCTAGAAAAATTTTATTGTGGTATTGTAAGAGAATACAAATAGGAATCATCCCATTTTATCCATGAAATATAAAGCATATCAGCATAGTACTTTCAAATTAAATTTGACTTTAATCAAATGGGCTTTGGCATCTAAGGATCAAAATATTTGGACATAGCTTTTCTATTAACCAAGGAGTTCCCTCAGATGAAGAGGAAACATTATTTTTTTCCTCATTCAGTAAGCTGAAAACTTTAATATATTTGAAAATTCCTTAAACTCTGGAGAAAATGTCTTAAATGGCATTATCAGGTGAGTCGTCACTCACTTTTTTCTGGTTTTCCTGATTGAAAAAAGTGGTGAATTCAGCCTACACTCTTTTTATATACCAAATAGGAGGAAATATTTGGATCTCTTGTTACATATGTCATTCTCAAGCCTGTAAATAGCAGAACCAAGTGTCATGTCAACTGAACTGATTTCTATGTATCTACAATGAGTCATTTGAGATGGGGTCTCTCCCTCAACCTACAATTTGATCTTTGTTCTGGTCTAGGCTGAAAGAGAACAAGCCCCAAAGATTTTCCTGTCCCTGCCCTGGTCAGAGCTAATGTCACAGGCTTGTAGAGGTACGAAGAGAATGTCTGCTCTCATGTGAGTTAAAATATGTTCTTCAGCCCCTAAGATTGTGCCTCAAATGCTCTTAACAACCGAGTCATCTTTGCATATCGAACTTCATATTAATACAAAGTAAATCTATAAAACTACCTTCTGATTTAAGAGGCATAGATGAGAGTTGATACAGGAAAAATTGGTACTCATGATCATGAAATGATGCTGTTCATTTATTTTTGCCTTGTGTATTTCTATATTATCTATTCTTAATTCTTAAAAAAGTTTACAAATTTGTTTTCATTATTGTATATTCTGTGACCAAAATGTCTTTTGGGGTAGGAATGTGTGTGTATTTACACTTTTTTTTCTTTTTTTTTATATGGCTTGATTAGTTTGTCTCTCAATTTTGTTGCTGAATTTGTTATTCAAAAGTATGGAGTCCTTTCTACATCTCTAAATTTATGCTTGTATTTAACTTACACATCTCTCGTCTCTCTGCAGTACAAAAGGCAAGGAAAAATAATGTAATGGGTTTGTTATAATCTCTGTTCATTTCATATCTTCTAAAGCTTCTGTGTAAACATCTCTAAATCTACTTTGTGAACTAAATTTTCATTAATTTTTTATTCACAAATTTTCATATTTTATGATTGTTGAAAACAATTAATTGAAAATACTTTACAATGTAATTCTATTTAGATTTCTTAGACATTAGAATGATAATGGAGTCAAGAGTTTCAGAAGATGGATGGACAGTTTTCTAATATTTGATTTAAATGTTTATTTAGTCCCAGGTTTCAAAAAGGATGATTCCAAATCATGCAAACACTAACAAATGTACTCACTTTATTAGGGAAAATATGAATACTAGAAACGACACAGTAAGCACTGAGTGATATGTCATATCTTTGATTTTTATAGAATTATTTAAATACAGAATATTTTGAGAGAAAGAAAGGCAGAGGATAGCAAAATAAAAAATAAAAGCCAGGTTCAGAGAGGACATAGATTATTTTTAAAACTAGCTATAAACGTGATTTCAGACAAATGTAAGGATTGTAGTTACTTTTATGACTTATATGAAATATTATAACCAATCAAATTCTAAGCATCCAGTGTGCCCATGAAAGTTTTGTGTAGCCTGCATCAGTTTGCCCAAACTGACTCAAGTCAGGAATCACTAAATCTGAAGTATGTATCCAGAAAAGCAAGACAAATAGGATATTTAAGTTGTTTTCATAAACATATTCTCTATACTTTTGCCCTAAATCTATATGCACATTTTAATGTATTTTGATAGTCAGTCTTCATTGTCAACTGTGTTGGATTTGGAAACTACTAGACCATTAATGAGACACACTTCTGACCATGTTAATTATCAGAGACGTTTAACTGAGGAAAGTAAACTCACCCTGAATGTGGGCTGCACAATCTTGTGTGCTGAGATTCCAGACTGAATAATAGGAGCAAAATTAGAAAGCCAGCTAAACACAAAAAATGCCTCTTTCTTTGCCTCCTGATCTACTCAGGTGTGAGCAAGCAGCCCCAGGCTCCTGCCTTATGCCATGCCAGCAACTGACTGTAATCTGGGAACTAAAATAACATTTTTCCTCCACTAACTTGCTTCATGTCCAGTATCAGGACATAGAGAAATGTCACATAATTTCAACAAATCACATTAGTGTCTATCACTTGCTTAAAAGTGATCAAAATTGTAATTGTACAGACTAGAACCTATAGACCAAATTCAAGAGGACTGGCATAATGATTTTGAATTTTTAAAAAACATATTTATTCTTTATAAAAATAAACAACCAATATTTTATTTATATATATATATACTATATTGAGATTAATTTTCTTGTGTATTTATTTTTTGTGTAACTATTAAGTATTTAGATTAACTTAGTTTTATGTAAGTAGGTTTTCTTTAATGCTTCAAGGCCTTGCATTAGATTTTGTTACTATATAACTTAAGGTTTTTTTGTTCTATTTTTGTTCTGCTATTATAAGTAGCATCTTTATTTTCTGAGTTGCTAGCAAGTAAAAAAATGTTATAATAACTAACAATCAAGCAAACTTCACTTACTATTATAATTGAAGTGACTTTTTCTTAAACACTCAATCATGTTGTGCATGGGTAGTGACAGTATTCCCCTCCTCCAATTTACAGGTGTATTGCTTTGTTCTTTGTATATTTTACAGCCCTGGACAAACCCTCCAGGATAATTAAATTAGATTTGCAATAGTAGCAAATCTCATCTTACCATGGAACCAGACATATTTCAATATTTCACTATTATGGATGTGAAATATTGATAGTTTGATACTTGCTACATATGTTTTATAGGATGAGTTTCTCTTCCCTTGGTTGTGAGGCTCTTATTTTGAGCAACATATTAATATGCAACTTTCTGTATATCTATTGAAATTTATTATATATTATTTTCTCTGTTCTGAATTTTAATTTACACTATTATGTTTTTAAATGTCATAATTTGTAGCCATATTCTATGAGTAAAATATTACTTTGAGATATTAGTGATTGTGATTTTCTAGTGCTACAATTCTGTGTATTAAGCAAAGATTGCTAATTTTATCTTCTGCCACTATTTTTATACAGTTTTAGGAAAAAGATTAGATTGACATTACCAACAGGATGGAAATGTTCCTTCTTTTTATTTTCAGATTTTATGTCAGTATATTTAAGCACTGGGGTATATGTGTTAAGTGTTTGGAATGTAATGTATTCAATTGATAAATATATATGATATATATATCATATATATATGATGCTTTAAATTTTCTCATTCATGGTAAATTTTAAAGTCTAAGCTTGTTTTAAACTAAGTCTATATCACAAGCATTTGGAAAGTTATTGACATCCATTAAACTAATGGAATCATTCTAAGCAAAAGCTAGATCATGGGTGTTTGAGTGGTATAGTTGCAGACCAATTATACAAACACCATTGATATGCTATTTAATGTATGATAGTAATAACATATACCACTTAAAATTCCCTCAAAAGCTATATCTACTTTATTCACAAATATTAACCAATAGCCATTGGCTCTTTTTAAATTTCAATATTATGCATTTGTTCCTCATTACATTGTTTTCTATTATACTTATTTTCACTTTCCAGTGATGTTTTAATCTGTTTTCTCTCAGCCCCTGTGAAATAGAGGCTTAGATAATTGATTTCCACAATTTATTCTTCTATGACACAGACACATAAAGTTCCTACCCCATCAGGTGATGCATTAACTATACCCTACATGGTTTGTCAAGTCACCATTTTGGTATTGTTCGATTTTAAACAACTTAATTTTCTTTGGTGTTTTATTCTGTTTTCTAAAGGATAGTCAAAAGTTTATGGTTTAATGTTCGATACTGAAGAATAACATTTTGAAATTTAATTTATCTATGCTAAGAAGATGTCTCTGCATGTGTCTATGCTAAGAAAATGTCTCAGAAGTGCATGGGCCTTTTCAGAAGTATTGTGGGCGATGTTTCAAATTAAGAATGTTCTTTTACATAATTTTAGTCTCATATTTTACAACTTAACTAAATAAGTATATTAACTATGATATTTTAATGCTCTCTACCTCTGGTGTGTTTACCTACGTCTGTCGGAAGAAGTGTAACTTCAATAATCTAGAATTCGATTTTTCTTACTGTTCAGTGTGGTTCTATCGAATCTTAACTCCGTGCCTGGCAAGTCCACTGTTAGGTGAGTCCAATGTCAATAGCTCTGTTTTGTCTCAGTGACCGCAGTCATTTCTCCTCATGAAACTTTTCCTTGACTTTCAGGAATATTTCTTTTTCCCCAGATGACAGCTGCACTGCTTTTTTCGTTTGAATTGTGTAAGTTTTGTATTCCTTTTAATGCTTACTATATTTATATTTAAAATCCATTTATGAATAGAAGTGAGACTTGCGTATAGGCTGCTTTATAAAACCTGCTCTGACAATTTGTCTAGTAATTAAAGTGTGCAGCCTATAGAACAATGACGGCTTATATGACTTCAGTATGGGTGTGACAATTTGATACTGTTTTCTGAGACATTTCCCTTCAGTTTTTCCATAATCCCACTGCTGACTTGCAACTGTTTCCTCCACATTGCCACATTCCTTCCTGGAAGGAGGAGGGAGCCCAGTAAGTACAGGGAAGTGATTTAAACTTACAAGGCCTTGTGAGTTCTAAAAGTTACAGAATCAAGCTCTTCCCCAACATTGCATAAGTGACACTTGGTAAAGAGTTTCTCTCAGTCCAACTGCCCCTGCTGATTACTCAGGAAGCTCCAGGGATGTAGCTTCCAGGTGTCATCACTTAACCTGAGATGGGATTTTCAGTGATGGAGTTGCCTTTAAGACATCCATGTTGCTGTGAGTTTACCCTGGTCCATCTTCTTGCAAGTAACCTCAGTAAACTCACCTTTCAGTAAGCTAGACTTAAGTCATAGCATTTTGTGTGTGTGTGTGTGTGTGTGTGTGTGTGTGTTTGCTTGTCTGTTTTGTTTTGTTTTTGGTCAGTTTGAGTTGCCTATGCAGGATGAACAAAATTCTGTGCATTTCTTTCCACAAAAAGCCATAAAATATCTTCTATTTTATTTCTGAACAATTAATGTTCACTATGTCATTTATCCCACTATCCTTTTATAAGAAATGTGTTAATATTAGTCTAGTGAAAATACTAAGCATAATGTACACAGATGGATAGATAGTGGATAGCAGACAGCGGATAGATAGACAAATAGACAGATAGACAGACAGACAGTTCTGTCACACAGTACAATTTATACAAGACTTCAAACATTTATGTGCAGTGCAAGAATGTTGGTAACACATTAATTGTTAGTGACAATTTGTTACACCCTTTCTTTTTCTGTGTCATTGTTATTATATATGTTAATTTTACCTTTAATTTACATCTAATGCATAACATTCTTAAGGGAATAAACAGTGCTAAATTTAGGACTCATTTCAATGTGTTTTTCCTTTCTCTGTATCTTTATTCCTTATCACTTGCTGCTTGCAAATATTGCCTTTGTCTTCTTACTTTATACTTGATCACAGCCAGAGAGCTTGTGGGACATAAGCCAGCATCATGGTCATAAGAAAAATACACAATCTATCTGCTTCATCTTAGAGCATAATAAGCTCATAATTTTCCTAAGAAAATGAAATTGTAAATTGTGCTGTCCTTGTGGAACAACTGACAAAAGACTGTTATAAAATAACTCTACTGCTCTGTGAATTTAAGGAACACTGTGAGAAGTACAGAGTCTAGAGGTCATCATTAAGACTATGTTATATTTAGTTAATGCTCTAAAAGGCCAGATCCATCTCTTGAGACTGCACTTCCTCCTTCCCTGCTTGGAGTACAGTGAATTCTATATTCTTGTGCCAGTGAATAAGATATATGTAGCATATTGTCTTAAATAAACACACATAATTCAAGATAAATGATTAGAGGAGCTGGACAAGTTAACTGTAATGCAAGCTACTACCTTAGTGACATGTGCATAACAATAAAATAGATACTGTTGATTTATTACCAGATGGTAATATCAAATGGATTGAATAGATGTGGATGTAAACACAGATATATATTCAGATATATTTGTACATCAGTCTTTCCTCCAAGCCATCTGTTTATGTATATTAAAAAGAAGCCAAACTAGAACATTATATATCTTTGTCGTGCAATTTAAAATGACATACTGAGTAAAATATGCAAAGCTATAACTAACGGATAGTACTTTTTAATATACTTGCAGTCAATAAAAAAGCCTACAGATGATACTATTTTGTTTCAAATGTTTGTCATACTTCTGTAATATTTTAGTTGTACCTAAAATGTAGATGCCAGCTGCATATACCTCACCTAGTTTATTGAAGAAGAATTATAAAATTAACTTGGACCAGCATGCCTATCCTGCCAGTTGATAATGCAGACAACAGAGAAGCTGAGAAGCACAAACCACATCCAGTTTTTATCCACACATTATGTGGATGACAAGTACATTGGTCATCAGAGTCTTCAGTGTTATTTACAAAATAATGCCCAATAATAGCAATTCCCCCAAACTGCCAAAGCTTTATTATCTTTCTGAATTTACAGAGGATGTAGAATGTTTATACATGACCCACTAAATGCCTTAATTTCTAAAAGAAGAAAAGTGATTTTTTCTTAATATAGTAGTGTAAAAATTAAAAACGAGAAGTAAAAATATGTAAGAAATGTGCCCTGCCAGCAATAACAAGCTGTTGTTGACTTCTGCAATTTTACTGTTGGGAATCATCATTCATGGTGTCTCCTTTTTGACATAGGTTGGCACAATTTGAGCAAAGTTTTGAACAAAGTTATTTGAGTAAAGCACAATCTAATATATCCATATAGGTTGGCTTGTTACTTTTAGTGTGACCATCAGTTTTATGTAGAACTTTCTCCATGAGGTCACCAGAGCCAACCGATGTAGAACGAATCATTTTGACTGACTATCTCTATGTCACTGGGCTATAGCAGAACCATACTGCAGGCCTCAGCTCTTTTTTTTTTTCCTCTTTCTGCCTTTGTCTGAACAAACTGATGGTATAATCCTACTTGCCAATGGAAGCCTATCAAAGTTAGTGATAAATGCATAGCAAATCAGAAAGTTATCGATGTCACCATTTTATACTTGATACTGTAGAGTATTCATTGGCGCCATATTCACCCATTATGTTTTCCCTTCCATAGGAGTTCTACAGCAAAACTAAAATGATTATTCTCTCACAGAAATGATTCTACTTGAAAGATATCTTTTCTAAATTCTGTTCATTTAATAAATATTTACTTCATATCTACCAATAAACACAAATTCTTGTAGAGATGAGAGATAACACACAGAACTAAAAGCAGCTAAGAGGACTTTGAAGTATAGATTAAAGTTATAAACAGAGGAATGGCTTCCAAAAGTCCAAATAGCGCAGAGATATGGATACCAACTGACATCCTGAGTGACCAAGCAACTTCCAGAATCTTAAATGTTAGAAGTTGTCTTCTGCCTCTTGTTTTATTTTGTGCTGAACTCTGAAGTTTCTTCTTTATTGACCCACCTTCCTCTGAGATTTTTAAAAATTGGTGTCAAATTCTACAAGTATACATTTCTCTTTAGCCATTATTCCAAGAAATTTAAAACATGCCATATTAACAATTTTGCAAACATACTTAGTATTTTACTGAGCAAAGAAGGAAAGTATTAAACTTGAAGTACATCTTGGATCACTTCAAGGACACATTTTCTAGTACAGCTTCTCAGGAGAAAAAATAGTCACCGTCCATAGTAGTAGGTTTCTGGTCCCTGACATTTTGTCCTAGCAAAGTAAAACAATGTGAGAGAGCAAAGGACATGTGGTAATAAGGTACACTTAAATATTTGTTCTAATCTTTCAATAAAAGCAAGTATTGCTTTTTTAATATAACAGTTTTAACTACCAAATTTGAACTGGAAAGTCATATCTAAGGATTAACTAGTAAAACAAGATCAGTGGTTTTCCATCACAATTATTTGCTGCATTATAATTCCCTGTCATGTAGTCACAGTGATACACCATTTCTCCTATAAGTAGGTTGGCCATTGATTACTTTATGCCCTTACCAACTTATTATATAACTCTGCTTGGTAGAGATGTGACCCCACAATTCACTACGCAAAACAAAGCCCTCACACTAAATGTAGCCAGTGAGTTCTTTGCATGGTTTCTCATCCCTGATATTCATATTAACCTCTAATTAACTGCCTGAGTGCAACTCAGAATTGTATAATTTCAAATATTGGCTATGAAGGTACTTTTTTTTCAGAAATATATGAGAATAGCTTTTAATTTCTTTCACATAAACCTTCATTATAATTTCTTCTCAGGAAATTGTTGGAATTTGTTCAACACTAAAAGAATTAATTGCCTAATATATTAAGGCAATTAAACAAATCATTTCATCATCTGAATATCAATGATTATAGTTTTAGAGTAATAGAAAAGGCTCACCTAGGAATTAATGCAAGAGGAAGCTAATAATGATGGATGTGCTGCTTGTGGTTACTATATATGTATACATATGTTTGTGTGTGTGTGTGTGTCTGTCTGTCTGTCTGTCTAAACTATAGATAATGAAACAAACTTAAAGAGAAATTATGTTACTTTCCTAGAGTCAAACAATTAATAAACATCCATGAAATACCGGGATCCAATTTCAAATGTGCCCATCTCCTGATAACATCCAAAGCTCTTGCAGTTGTATATTTCTCTAAACTTAATCTGATATGGGCACAATAACAGTTAAATTGTAAAATCATACTGTATCAGAAGGAATTTTCTTCTAGAAGTGTCTACAAGGAAAATACTATAATTTGTTACAAACATTTTCTATTGTGTCTATTAAACACAAAAGAGGAGAGATATTTTAAACTAAGTAAAAGAAACATTACACTCTTCAAAACCATTTCCTTAAAGGAAACAATACCAAATCTACCTGTAAGCAATAAAACAGAAGCATCACATATTTATGTCATAGTGTATGGAGAAATAAAGCTGATATTGACCTGGAAGTTTCACCTCTGGCACACTTTCAGAGTGCTGCCTGGTGATACAAATGCTACCACGAGAGGAAGTAATCATTAATCGTCTATGTCTTTGAACCCTGCAAGTTATAATAACCACCTGCATGGAAAGTATTGCTCACTGGGGCAACAGTGACATAATGCTATAGGAGTAACCAATACTATTTGGTTGTATTTACAATGTGTTCCACAAGATAAAACCCATGCCTTGCAGTTAACAAGGTCAAGAACCCATGCTTACACTGGTCTTAGTTCCTAAGGGAGGAGCTGTTATTAACACTCTGCTGAAGGGACACAGGATTAAACTACCTTCTACCAGCTTATAATTACACCCATTGGTCAGTACATCTTTCAAGCCGTATCATAGAAGCTTCTTTTTTTGCTGAAGGTGGTATTAAGACAGTACGTAAAACTGTTTAGGATGCAGAACATCAGTGACTACAGAGTGCTCAGCCCTAAATGCAACATCTACATCATGTGCCCATTCCCAAGGCTCAGAGAAAATTGCATAAGAGGGCAAAGAAGACTGTAGGAGCCAGAGGCAGTGAAGAAGAACAAGGAAACAGGATTTTAAAGAAAATTTGATCATTCATTTATAAATTTCTAGTATTTTACAATATAAAGCTGCAGATTTCATATTGGAAATAAAGGGGATACTAAAACAGTATGATATGTAGTCTATGCTCTCAATAGCATTAGTCTGGAAAGGGAATGGAAGACAGTTCTAATCGTGAGTTTTTTAACACTGGGCCCTTTCAATTCTCTGTAGCTTCTGTGACATATTTCATTTCCAGAAGGAGTTGTAACTTCATCTGGACCTTGAAGGAAAAGCAATATTTTGGAATGCTAATACATGACAAGTACCTTTAAGAAATGGAAATAACAAAAAACAAAACACACAAAAAACAAGCATGACATGTAAATGTGAAGAGGCAAGGTCCTGCATACCATGCCTGAGAATCCTGAGTGAGCAGTCAGGAATCAAACAGAACAGATACAACCTCATCGTACTTAAAGTTGGTAAAGAATTCATAGCCTTTTATTTCAGAATGATTTCCTTAAGCTTAAAATCAAACTGATACATGATACACTTATAATTGATATTTTTAATGGATGTTAGGTAGTCTAATAAATAATTCCCCATTTAAACTATTTATTCATAAACACACTTTTTGAGGATTTGCTCATATACAGAACTTTTCATAGAATTAAAAGTGATAACTAAGACAGCACCAGTACAGAATTTATGAGATAAATATAGCTTGACTCTTTAAATTATATAAGTACAGACTACATGATGCATTTTATAATTCAGATCCAGTTGGTGGAGACAGAAGTGTGGATATGTACTGTAGGGAATGAATAAAATGCTAAGTGAATATGTGTTGTTGACACGGGCACAAGCATGCCAAGGACCCTTGCCTCAGCCCCATGGGGATGGCAAAGCTTCCTCTGGTCCCTGTGTAAATGTTGACAGTGTGTGCAGAAAGTATCTATTGCAGCCTTTTCACCCTGGATGTTTATGTCCTGAAGACTCTTCCCCTGTAGAGACTCTGGTACTGAGGTTAGCTAAGCCAGCCTCTTTGTTCAACTGTATATAATTATTCTGCCTCATTGTTTACCTTTATGTAATAACCCACCCCTTTGTTCAGCTGCATGAAATAACATCACTTCTCTGTTCAACTATATATAATACACACTCTGTGTTTCCAGGGTGCTACAGCTTCTCTCTTAGATAGCCCTGTCCTCCTGATCCCAGAAGCATCTCTTTCTCCATCTTGGTCTATCTGTCCCTGCTCCCCCCCCCCCCCATTGTGTGTGTGGGGGTGTGGGTGTGGGTGTGTGTGGGTGTGTGGGAGAGGGAGAGGGAGAGAGAGAGAGAGAGAGAGAGAGAGAGAGAGACTTCCTCATTCCCTCACTTCCCAGTTATAGCAATCCCTGGAGCCCTGTAAGGACACAGCACCATACAGTGGCATAAATGCAGTTTGTAAGGAGCTTGGCAGAGTGGAGGCTATGAACTGCAGTAATAATGAATAATGATGATGACACAATAGTGGGAGCTTTTTATTTCCTCCTCTACCGGGTGTCACAGTGCTATCATTCTACACTACCTCTCATTTTACACTTAGTTAATGAAAATGAAATTAGTGTAATGGAAGTATATTCAAGAAGACACTGAATGAGCTTCTTACACTGAATGTGGGTGAAATATTCAACTTTTCTGGACGTTGGTGTAAGGATTTAAATTGTACTATCTCTATCATACACGTTTCTAGAAAGTCTTTAAGTTTTCATAAAAAACATCTAGCTATCATAAAGTCTGGACCTATGCTTTGCTCATAAATATTGGTTGATAAATGCATATGAAATTGGTAAGTTAATGAAAATGTAATCAATTGATCAGTGGACATATGGAGGAATAGAAGAGTGGTCAGCTTATTCAATGAGTCGCATGGAGAATACTACTTGCAGCAGTGTATGTACTTTATGTAAAAATTTTCTAATTAAAAAACTTAGGTCATAATGATAATATGTGGCAAATAAAACCACTGTCACTGGAAGGAAAGTTTGTGACAGCTAGGATACCTAGTCAAGATATAAATTCAGGCTTGTAGAGTAGAAAATATTGATCAAATTGCCAATTGTTTATTTGTCAGTGGGTGAGCAGTAATTGTAAGATGTTCATAGTTTCATTAAAATATAAAATTTGCATATAAATACTTGGAAGACAATGAAATGAACTGTGTGATTTAATCAATACATACATAGCCATGGGCACATTGTATGTGCTGATGAGTTCATACCTTTAAACATTACTGCATAAATACCAATATATAGCTTCATATGTATGTGCACATTTGGATATATAGCCATGGTGGTAACATATTTCTATACCTCTTTCAGTTAAATATTTCAAAACATCAGGAATAATGTAAAAATTTAAAATTTTTATTTTAGTTAAAAGATAAATGCATATAAATTATAAGCAACACATATTGGGATATACTTAGGAATATGCTTATAATTATTCTTCGATGGTAAGAGAAAATTACAATTTAGGATACATGCTAAATTGTTAAAATTTTGGAAAAAACTATTGTAAAGAAACACATTTATTGGTTGCTGATAACAGTTATTTCCAAGTTGTAAGTTTATAAAAGAGTTTTTTCTCTTATTACTTATATAATGTCTGTATTATCCATGTATCACATTTTTGTCATGAAAAGTGATAGATTTTTGGTGTTAATGAATAGAAATCATATCAACATTTTATTCTCAGTCTCACAAATGCTGACATTTATTAATTTGTAGCCCCTAACATTTGAGATGTAAGCAATATTTAGTGATGTCTTTTCTGCCACATTTGCTTTCAGGACTTCCACAAAATCTGCAGAATTTTTCTATTGCCAAATGTTTAAGGTAAATTTGAATTCGTGCGTCATAATCTCCTTTTGCAAGTTCACTTTCAAAACCCTTGAAAATACTTTTAAGGAATTCCTCATAGAAAAATACAACATAGAAAACCACTAGAAAAGTAAAAGAAATCCCAAAGCACTCTGGGGGGTATTTTCCATTTAGATTTTAGAAGCCTACACACAAAAGAGGGGGGGAGGCAGAGAGACAGAGACAGAAAGACAGACAGACAGAGATACAGAGACATAGACACACACACACACACACACACACACACACACACACACACAGAGACAGAGGCACAGAGAGAGAGGGGGTAAGTATATACATTCTGATAATGATTATCCAATGGTCAACACACACACACACACACACACACACACACACACACACGCACACACGAGTGCATGCATTCTGATATATGATTATCCAATGAGGCAATACACATGTTCACACACACACACACACGTCCTTATATTCTGATACATTATTATGCAATGCAACAACATACATACACGTAAACACAGATACGCACATTAGTACATGCACTCTGACATGATTATCCAATGTCACTTGCTGAGATTTATCTTCACTCCTGCCTCTGTGAACACAGACTCCCCTCTTCAAGCAACAATTCTCTTTTGGTGGCATATTTAACCTAATGTGCTGGGGCACCCATTATGCGGGAAATACACTGTCTGTGTTTCTATTTTCACACATTCTGATCTCTCAACTAAAAGTATTCCAACACTAATCCATACTGAGATCAAAATAGGTGTTTGTAAAAAGCATACTTTATTAAATTTCAATGAATAAAAATGTCTTGTTTTTGCCAATGTGATTCTTCATGTCTGAGGATGTTGATGAACTGAGATCCAACCTCCTGTCTACATTATTCTGCCTGATTCCTAATAAGTGATCCTACAGATGCCTGAAGTTTACTGTTAGACTAAGCTTATAGATCCCCAGCGTTCTTGATTAAATAGTCATCCTTGTCAATATTCATCTTTTTATTCTATTTGCAGTAACTATTGTATTGATCATCACAAACTCCTTTGACAAGGACAAATATTATTAACATTCTTAACTTACCAAACAAAGATAAAAGAAACTGAATAAATTTGAGAAACATCCAGGTCACTGGCAGCTTAAACTGCAACACTAGTCCTTCATTGAATTTCCTATTTGTGAGCATAAAGGCCTAGAACGTCAAAATGGGCTTTTTTAGCGCCAGATAAGGCACATAAATGTTCTTGACCTTGTCCAACTCCACACAAAGGAACACAGGCAACTAAGGAATGCTGAGAGCAGAAGAAATAGTGTTCAGAGAAGAGCACACTGGTTATCTTATATCTAATGCTCACCCCTGAAAACATACATTTTAGGAACATCATATAAGGTGTATATATATACATATATACATATATATACAATATATAGTATATATACATATATACTGTATATATACAGTATGTATATTATATATGTATATATGCTATATACATGCATATATAGTATATATATATATATGTAACAGCAATTAATGACAAAACAGGCAAAACATTTGAAAAAGAGCAAGAAGGAGCATATGGGTTGGCTTTGAGGGAGGAAGTGGAAGGGGGAATGTGAAATCCATAAAATATTTTAGTTATTATTTTTGTTTAAAAATTTTTTGAGAACATAAACTACATCTTGTAAAACAGTGCTTTCATGTTTTTCAAATCAATATGACAGTTTTACAATTTGGCTTCCAAGTTATTTGACATGTCCACAACTGTTCATGTGGCTGTCAGTATGCATGATAGAAATGGCATTGTGCCATCTCTTAGTGGGCAGTCTTGAGAAGCTCATCATTCTCATTCTGGTTCCATTGAAATGGATCTTTTAAAACCTGGACAGGAACAACAGGCGTTTGTTGACGTTTTGTTTGGACTTCATCATCCCAAACCATCTCCTGGAGAGATACTTTACAGCACTAGTTTGCAAACTCTATGAGTGGAACATCTTAGAAATGCTAGTCAATGATTTTCAAACAATTGAGCTGATGTCATGTACTTCAAAGACAAGCTGATCCTGATAAGTTCTGCCCATGTTTCAGAATTTTAAGATCAACAGTGTTGCTGTTTTATCTCATAAAGTTCCAGGGGATTGTTTGTTGTGCAACAGTGCATAACCAAAACAGCTTTTAATGACTGGATGTAATTGCTACTGCTGTAATGACAAGTTAAAACATGTGGTATTAGCTGAGGGACCAGGTGGCAGATAGGAGATGGATGCATTGAGAAGCCAGTGAAAATCTAAAAAAGAAAAAAAAAAAAAAAAAAAAAAAAACCTCTGAGAGAATATTTGTGAAGGACAAATGTATGGTGAGGAAGCTATTGGTGGTGTCTTGTTATGATGTTATTTAAAGTAGAGTATATTCTTGAAAATATGAAGACAAGAGCCTTCTATGTGTAGCTGATGAAATTTAGATAATGCTACCTGTTGATAAAGTCTGGAAAGAAGGAGAAATACTTAATGAATTTGATGATTTAATTAAAGTGATTCTAGGCAGAGGCTGAATATTAAAAGTGCCATATGGCTTCTTCTTGTTGCCCAAATAAAATGTGAATGAACAGAAATGAGTTAAATGGAGAACTTGCCAATGAACCTGGACCAGCTGAACTGAAAGCTCGCACACACACACACACAGACACACACAGACACACACACACATTCAGAAAAGAAAAAATTTTCATAGTATGAGTTTTAGCTCTTAGATGGAATATAGACTAGGAAAATGGTCCTCTGATGTGAAGATGTCAGAAAGAACTGAAGTTCTTCCTGTGTTCTATGACAAAAGCTCTCTGAGAATCTTATAGGAAGTGAGTATCTCTCACTGACTCCCTGCTATCTTTTGAGTTCTGATCATGGATGTTTCATACTAAAAAGGCTTGTCCTTGAGAGATCTGTGAATGTGACTTTTTTTTAATTAACTGAATTATAAATGGATGTATGAAATGGTTAGAGAATCTTTAAAGGAAATACAGTGCCACTGATTAAAAGAGAAACTGCATTGGGAAAACATTAGGCTCTCACTTATAAACCGAAAATGGGTTGAGAAGACACCTCCCCACTGCAAAGAGAATTTATAAATGGATAATAGCAATGATCAATAAAGTAAAACCAAGATTATCGAAGACTCAGCTAGGAGTTTGGGAGAGTAAATAAGCTGGAACATGTTAATCAAGTAAGATAAAACATGTAGTAATTCAAATTCCAGAATTGTCCTTTACCACTGACTAGTATATGACTTCCTGATACTTCCATATTGAAAGATGGTGTCTCTACAATTATCCCTATCCAATGCCACCCATGGACTCTGAACATCTGATATGCGTAAATGTCTACTTAGAAGCCGGGCTGCAGTGGTGCATGCCTTTAATCCCAGCACTCGGGAGGCAAAGCCAGGCAGATCTCTGTGAGTTCGAGGCCAGCCTGGTCTACAGAGCCAGATCCAGGATAGGCACCAAACTACACGGAGAAACCCTGTCTTGAAAAAAAAAATGTCTATTTAGTTCAAAGATCTTCAGTTGAGAACCATGCTCCAGGTATTTGCCTCCTCCAACACCTTTAATAACAGGTATCTATTTGATTTGTATGAGGAAACCCTAGACATCAACCTTGCCATTGATGCTACAGTGAGTTAAACTATCAGGATGTTCTTAGCAGGAATACAAATAATTGTAGCCACAGATGGGTTTGATTTATCTGAAAACGTGGCATAAAATTCTTTAAGACTGATTCTATTGAATTGCTTCCCTTGAACCTGGTGTCTAGTACTGCTTTTGCAATTAAAGTTGGCAGAAAGCATGCGGTGTCAGCTGACTAGTCACAAGAAATGACAGGTTTTGTCTTTGTCACTTACATAACAGTTTGACTTTTGGAAATCAGACAGCATGGATCACAGAGATCATGACACATTTAGAAGACTCTCTTCGAGATGAATAAATACAAGCCTCAGTCTGTCTTATTTGAATGAGTCCCAGGAATCACCCACCCCTTTTATCACATCCTGTTTGTGGACACCGAGTAACTAAGAAATGGGATGACCTTGCTGATAGGCTTAGCTTATAGAGTTCAAACAAATCAATTGATTCCAGTTGTTTTAAACTTGTTGTTTTGTCTGGGGTTCATTATTTTTATTCAATATCAGATATTTGTAAAATAATTTTGATACCATAACTTATAAAAGTGAAGCTTCTAAGTATTTAAGTAGTATGTCTAATTAGATGTATTAGGCAGTATTGATCACCTGCCTTATTAATAATGGGTAGTGTAAACATAGTTTCGTGCATAAGGAAGAATAAGAAATAGCTAGTGAGCCACCTGAAATTTTAACATTAAGTAAATAAAAATAATTTGAAATGTGTATTGATAGTAATCTTAATGTGAAAAACAATGAACTTTATTCTATTCATATGAGTGGTCTTTGAGAAGGAGAAAATACACAAAAATGAATTTTTTTGTCATATGTGTTTTCAAGAAAAAAAGGTAATTTTAAATTATATAATTTTTAAAAAGCTGTCCTTAAAGTATGTGATGAAAAAATCAGACACCTTTCCATGATATTCATTTTCATATGATGTTTCTTAAAGCACACATCAGATACACATGATGTGTATGTGAGTTTGTAATTTCTAGTTAAATTAATTATTTTAAGAGAAAGATAACTATCTTTCTGTTCTAACTCAGATCATCTTTGATCAGAAAAAAAATAAATACAGCAGAAAAAAGAATTGGCATGATCAGTGTTCTTAATACTAACATTCCATAAATATTTTAAAATCACTACTTCCCCCAAAGTTGACACAGATTCCATTCTTACAGGATGAATAAGTAACCCTTTGATTCGGAATCAAGTTAAGATTGAAGAGATACATACAAAATTTTTTTTTTTTGGTTTTTTTTTTTTTTTGGTTTTTTCGAGACAGGGTTTCTCTGTGTAGCTTTGCGCCTTTCCTGGGACTCACTTGGTAGCCCAGGCTGGCCTCGAACTCACAGAGATCCACCTGGCTCTGCCTCCTGAGTGCTGGGATTAAAGGCGTGCGCCACCACCGCCCGGCCCAAAATTTACTTCTAAGACTTACTTTTTTTAATGTCTTTCATATTAAGACCTAATTTCCATACATATACTTTAAATTTTTGGACCTTGGAAAGAATGATTCACTCATATGATAACCTTAGCTATGAATATTCTCTGAAACTAGAGGATTTACTTATTTTGGTCAACATTTGAACAAATATTAGGATCATACAGTGAGCTTATAAAAACATAAATGTATTATCTCCTATTTTAATATATATGAATACACTGCTATAATCCAGGAAATAGCAAGCCTTAATTTTTCATATGAAAGCTGCATTCTTCAACTGTGTAATATTCCCAAAATGATAATATTGTAAAGATTGGGAAGAGATTAATGGTTCTAAGTATTATGAAAAAAATGTGACTTGGGAAGAAGGCAGTTTGTGGGGACCCTGGTGATGGCACTGTGTTTTAGTCATGGTGAATTGTGCATGGGTTTATACATATGATAAAACTGAGTAGAGATAAGCATAAACATGAACACACATACCATACGAAATAAAAAGAAAATAACTGAATGAGCCCAGTTCCATGAATCATATGAATACCCTGACTGTAATATATTATAAAATTCAAGGTACTAAACCTGGAATAATTTACCTGAAAAGCTCAGAGAAATTTGTATTATTTCTTCCAATTGCAAACAAATACACAATTATCAAAAGAGAACATCTCATTCAAACATATCCTGATTATCTTATTCCTTTCAATATTTGAAAAAAGTATTCCCAAGATTCTGTCTAGAAGTTTCAGATGAAGGAAGGCTAGTTTCAAGTCAGTGTTTGCAGTGAATGGTTCAGCTGCAGGAAGAACATCTCTGAAAATCTTTAATATGTCAATTCTCAGTCTCTAATGCAGATGCAATGATGCAATGCATGCGGAAACACAGAGAGGGGCCAAGTAATCTGTATTTTACAAATCTCACCAGGTAACTAAAACGCCTGCTAAGGAATACTAGCCTCAAAGGTTTTGTTTGTTTTGTTTTTGATAACTATTAAATGTGTGCATAGTATCAAATATGTTTTAAATATGAATAGGGCTTTGCTTCTACAGTTAATCTGCTGATTGGCAATACCAGCATCACTACAAGCTGATTAGATATGCAGAATCTGCACCCCAAACTTAGGGAATAAAAATGCATGTTTTAACAAGATCCCCAGATAATTCTTGGGTACATTCAGCTTGAGAAACAGTGACCAGGTATTTTCCTATCACATATGCTATGCATCCCATTGTGATGCAGCTGTGCTTCTGGTGAGAATGAGGTCATTTGGGTACATACTTCATATAGGAGCAGTGGTATTAAGTGAGGCGTATTATTACACATTTCATAAGTGACACAGTTCCAGTGTGAGCTTGAACAGAGTATGAAAACACAAGATTTCTGTTTCCTGGATCCCTTCAGTGTCTGTGGTCATAAGCACTGCAAAACTGCCCATTCTTTCTTCATCTGTTGGGCCAACTCCTATGGGCTAACTCTGATTTCCAACCGTTTCCAGCAGGAAATGCCATGAACTGGAGACACTCTTGCCAGGGTCAGAGCAAGATAACATTATTCACTCAGACAGCTCTAACGGCATTTCTGTCCAAGCAATAACCTCAAAGCAGGAGCCTCACATCTACCACCTCAGGGTTTTCTGGCTTGAGAATGGCAGAGTATTTGCATGTTCTCCTCTGCAAGACACCCCATCGATCTTTCCATGTGAATCACAAAACACAGACTCCAAGTCTACAGAGTACACATTAGCTGTAAGACAATACTGTGGGGACCTAAAGTTCAGAGGAAATCTCTTATTGTCTCTGGCTTGATTTTATGCATATTTCCTCCCACATTTCCATTCTGTGCAAGTGTGCAGACAGAAGTAATTGCTGTGAAAATGCACAACTGACAGCATGAAAAAAATCATTTACCATTTCAGGTTCAGGATTTAACTTAAGGAAAATAGAAAAATTCACAAGGAATAGATGGTCTGTAGGTTCCTTGGGAAAAGATGTGTTTTTATAAACTGTTTTATGAAATGATTAAAGAGGTATGGCTCCAAACTGCTTCAAAGATGTTAAGAAATGCAACTGCATTTTGTCAGTTTCACGGTTCTTCGTGTGTGAAATAGTAAATGAATCAAGGTATATTCTGTAACAGTAAAATATATGACAAACACAGATTCTATTATATTTGTTGATGATATCAATGTGGCAGGTGTGAATATCGGTGCTCAAACATGGACTTTCCTCTTGGAGTCATAGTACACTCCTATGACATTGACTTTTTTATATACTTTTCCCAGAGAATGGAACTGAAGCTCAGGAGTATCAAATGGCTTCCCATAGCCACACAGCAAGTAGGTGGCCTAGACAAAACACCAACAAAGAGCTCTGTGTCTCCAACTCCATTCCTTAGTGAAATAAGGGAAGAGAATTTAAAACGAGGTGAGAGGTAGCCAGAGGGTCTCTCCAAGAAATTAATACGTTTTAGTATGAAACCAAAGACTGCTTCTCATCAGGCCTTTTTTCCCTCCTCTTTTTCCCATAAATGATTTTCAAATGTGCACAGTTCATCTTTGGGAAAGAAAAGCTAATTACAAACACCTTTTTGAACTGCTAAACATTCAGACTATGTGATGAAGAGCTTAAGCAGTGGTCATGTCTGCAGGTGTGTCAGAATAATGTTACACATTTTACTTCGTTTCAGTGTTACTGCATTCCTCAACATCTTTCCCCACTACTCTGTTGTTCCAGAGTACTCTGTTGTACTATATTATTAAAGAGAAGTGTAGAGGGTATAGACACATGTAGGGTGCATCTAAAGGCAAGAAGCATGATACAGCCAAAGAAGTCAGTCATCAGTACTCCAACATTTATATTAATATGCACAAACAATGTCCTACCTCTGGAGATATAAATGTAGCATTTACCTATTGATATATGGTTACTAAAAAAACATTCCATACTAGTAAAAATTTCAATCATAATGACCAAAAGATATTGAGAATTGGTGTTCTAATATTTCAGAAGCAATACTCTAATCTCAGACATGGAAAGGCTTGACCAAACTTCTTATTACTTTCTTAGGGAAATGATTCCCTTTATCTTTTTATCTTATTTGCCTACACTTGAAAAATGGGTCTAATAATATCTGCCCTTTATATACCTGAGAGAGATGCTTCAAGAATTAATGAAATATTTGTAAAGAGTAATAAATTGGATAAGTTAAGATACCATCTCCATTAATCTATTGAATTTTTCAAATAAAATTTCCTGCGGAACCTTTCTAACCTTTGTGAATTAAATAGGCATGAGAATACACTAGTAATGCATGTTAGAAGATTCTCTGTAACTTCAATTGAATACTCAAATCAAATGTCTAACTGTAAAATAGATTTTAGGAATTACCTGTTTGGGAAAAAGAATGAACATGAACAAGACTGAAAATTGAAAGACAGCATTCACGTAGTACAAATTGACAGTTCAGCTTGCCACCTTGTTCATGGCAGAGGTTATTGTCACTAAATCCAAAGATTTAGTGTATGAACAATTCAGGGTTTGTTTCTCCTGAACTTCATCAGAGTTAACAGAAATATGCATCCAGCCTTTCCCACATCTGTTGTTTTACTGTCTATGGTTAAATTGCCAGTTAGTTTAATTTCCCATTTTTACTTTCATATGTTTTGTCGTTACATAATTATAGATGTACAAATGTACCTAATAATGTTCTCAGATTGCTGCAAGAGATCTAAAAATCCTTAAACTTTAAACACAACAAGTGAAGTAACTTTATTATTTTAAAATAGGCAATAGCATCTGAAGTTTGCACCAAATTTAAACCAGTATGACGAAATTTAAACCTGTATTAATTTTCAAAAATAAGTTTTGTTTCTTTATATAAATCCAATGCATATATGCATAGAATAGAAATTAATACAAAGGGAGGCTTAATATTTGAAGGAGAGTGAGGAGAGGCATATATGAAGGAAGGTTTGGAAGGAAGGAAAGCAAAAAGAGAATGCCATGATTAAATCACAATCTCAAATGTTTTTTTAAAGAATTTTTAAAAAGCAGAAAAATCCTAGGATGATTTTACAGAGGAAGGGAAATACTTTCCCTAGACAGAAAAGATTCTGACTAAAATTAGAGCATCATGTACGTTTCATGTCAGATATCCGTGTGATGTTTAGAGACATAGAGTTTATTGGTTATAGAAAGACAATCTAGGAGAGCATTTAAATGTCACAAAGTTTCATCTTCAACCTTGAAGAAATTAGGTGGATATCTGCATATATTTCAATTTTTAGAAAAGATCATAAAACATTTTACCTATTTGAAGGTCTCTTATCTCAAAACTGAATGTAAGAAAATTGTCCAAAAAAGCCAGTAGGCACTTGTACAAGTTAACTATGGTGTGCAGAGGCGGTTTGAGTTAAAATGACCCAACATCTTTTAATAGAAGTACAACCATTGTAACACCAGAGCACACTCCTCTCTGAGGTTCCACTGTTGCACTGTGAGGAAATCTGCAGCTGAAGAAGGAAAGGGTGGACACTGAACCGCACAGTGGCATCCTGAATCTAAGAACTACAGAAACACACATGCTGTAAATTCTACCTCTACTTGTTATAGTCCAAAAGTGTTTACAAAATGATTTCTGTATGCATGAGTATGCATGGCACTAGCCATCCTATTTACAGGTAAGATCATCATTTTTCAGACTTGATAGTGATCTGCAGTATGGTCAACAGTTGACACTATGGTTACCATCATCACAATTTGCGTCACTGGGATAGATCTGCAATACATCTATCCTTAGTTAATGTACATCGCACAAGAAAATCCAAGTTCTGAGCATCCTTAGCATTCCAGAATGGCTTTGGAGATGAACAAACTCGAAGAGATAACTTGAACTCCTCTGACCTTTGGCTTCATTGCATAAAACACTAACATTGCATAAAATACTAACACCAGAGTGGGCCATTTCATTGACTTGTTTTGTAACTTCCCCATTATAGAGAGGAAATAGACAGTTTACAATCTGTAGACTATCGTAATGTGAGCAAATTTATCCTTATCTGCAAAAGACCTCACTACTGTGTCTTAATTTTTCGAAATGATATTCATCTTGGTAAGTTCACTGGGATTGTGGGGTTTATCCTCAGTATAGTAGGAACAGACACATTATTTTCACATTCTAAAAACAATTGTAGCTTGAACACTGATATATGCTAGTCATACCCTCAGAAGTTAACAACTTAGCAATACAGCTAATGTGCCAGTATGGTATAAAACATAAAATATCTGCAAATAAGATTTGTCCTATGTCATATTCATAAGGCAGCAAGATGTTCTTGTATCAAAGCTGGTTTCTGTCAAGAATTAGATATGCAATCCTAGAGAGAAGAGAAAATAATTATTTTCTAATTTTTATCATTTATATAATATTGATAATTTGTCCATGGCACTGGCAGTTTGCCAAAGCACATAGCTACTCCCTAAACTGCTTTATGTCAAGCATGAAAAAAGTATGCTCAAGAAATGACTGAATGGTAAGCATCATTACTGCTGTTGTTATTGCTTCATATTTTTCACAGCTGGTTTTAAATTTGTATAAAATAATCACCCAAAAAGTGCATTAAACATGAAATAAAAGACATATAGGCTAGGTGTGCAATTTTAGGTATGTGATGGCCTTATTCAGAGATCATCTGCCTAGTTCAGAACCAGCTGTGTGCTGGAAAAGTATTCAAGGGGTTGTCCTTAAAAAACATCTTCCTCTCTGCAAGAATGTTGCTGAGTCTCTTTCACTTCTACAGGATCCACATACTTAGCTCTCCATGAATTTCTGAAAGAGTACTAATATACAATACAAGTGGTCAGACTTGAAACTATATTCACACAAACAGCAAAACAGACTCTGTGGGTTATAGTGATATATTTGTGGTTATATACACAAACGTATATATATGCAATGATGCTAATGGAAGAGGCTATCAATTTGAGAGTATGAGAGGGATCATGGAAAGGGTTGGAAGGAAGAAACTTTGGAGACACTGGATGGAGGAAAGGGGACAGAAAAGTGATATAATGATGCAACTTTTTTTAATTAAAATATATTTAAAGGGGATTTACCAACAGTAGGCCAGTATAGATCTGGGCTGGGAGCAATTTTGGCTCCTGTAAAGGCAACCTTTTTTTTTTTTTTTTAATAATATCTTAGAAAGTTCAATTAAAATGTCAATACGTTTTTTCAGTTGCCTCGCATTCACTGTGATGTTAATGGCAAGAATTTATTGAGAATGTACTACGTATTTGTTTTAAGTACTCTCTATGGCTGACAAAATATCTGACAGAAATAACTTAAAGGGGGGTGGACTCCTTTTGCCTCATTTTCGCAGTGTTCAGTCTGTGTCACTGGACTTGGGCAGAACATAGTGACGGCAGGACTCCATGGGGGGACAAGCCGTTCACCGTAAGGGGGGCATGCAGCAGTGAGAAGGGAAGAAGTCTGGAACCCTACGTCATATTCAAAGACATGTCCCCATCTGATGGTTCCTAACTCCTAGAGTTTCCAGAACCTCCCAAAATGGTTCCACAGTTGGAAAACCAGCATTTAATACCTAATCCCGTAGAGGACACTTCATATTCAAACCATGGCCATACTCTGTACCAAAAACCCTACTTAGGACACATGTATTTCTATCAGTATAAGCCCCATACTTTACAGGTGATACTTTTAAAAACAATCAAGTAGAAATACATTTTGTAACATGATTACAGATTAATTACCTCGAGCTAATTCAGTAAATAAATGCCTTCCCAAGGCAGCAGTTCTAAAATCTTTGGTCTTGAGGCCCTTTTACCCATATAAAATAATTGAACAATGCTAAAATCATCTATCCATTAGTGATGTTCTTATTGCTTTGTACATCTTAATTTTCATCATATTAGTAATTAAAATTACTTTGTTTCAGAGATAACAAAAATATAGAAGCATATATACTATTTGCCATTTAGCAATTGCACCAAGCTGTTCCATGGATCGTGGAAAATCTCTCGTCAATTGTGAGAGCAGAAGGGTGTAAAGGACAAATAATGTCTTCATCTTATTATAGCAATATTTTTACCTGAGGTTCTCTGAACATTTCCTAGACTCTCAGGCCCCCTAGTTTCCATTACATCACTGCTGTAGACAATAAAGGACTCTGATGTTTCAAATCTTTTCCCATAAGTTTCAATTACTTCATTATTTTATATGAATGACCTCTATTAGACTCATGATAAATCTGGAAATATTATAGTATACAACCTTCCAATAATGAACAGAGACTAAAATTGAACAAATATTTTGCCCAACACAAAATTTCAGACCTTATAGCATATTCCCAATCTTCAAACATCTCACCCCTAAGACTGTGCTCTGTGTTATCATGCAGGGCTACAGCCACAGATGTGCCATCAAATAGCCACAAAGAAATCCTAGTAACTCTCAATCCAACGAGATAATGAAGAAAACCTTGAGGTAGAATTATAATAGACTCAAGAATGAAGCCTACCTTTCCAATGTGATTTATAACCCTTGCAACCTTTTAAATCTGAATGTACCTGCTGCAGATGACATGATTATAGGATATTCACCTTTAAAATGTCCCCAAAGTTTTCATAAGAGAATGATAGAAAGCTAAGTCATTAGGCAAAACTACACTGAACTGAAAATAGGGAATTTTATGTTTTCTCATATATTTTATGATCTTCTTTACAAGTAATCCACAAACATTATGATTCCCTTATTTTTCCCACATACACAGAATATGAAACGTAAGTCCTTAAAGTAGGAAAGATGACTGAAAAAAAAAGAAGTGTTTATATTCAGTACTAACTTTCAGCATTTCAAAAGATTATTTATTTTCTATCCTTTATACTCCAATCTAGATGTTATACAATAACACACACACACATACATACTAAATAAAACCAGAAAGTCTTTGTGGAAATAACTGCATGCATTTAAACCTGCCATATACACAACTAAAGAAATCAGATCAAGCTGGGCAATGGTGGTGCATGCCTTTAATCCCAACACTCAGGAGGCATAGCCAGGTGGATTTCTGTGAGTTGGAGGCCAGTCTGGACTACAGAGCGATATCTAGGACAGGCACCAAAACTACACAGAGAAACGCTGTCTCAAAAGAAAGAAAGAAAGAAAGAAAGAAAGAAAGAAAGAAAGAAAGAAACAAAGAAAGAAAGAAAGAAACAAAGAAACAAAGAAAGAAAAGAGAAAAAGAAATCAGATCTGGATGAACTTGTTCCCCATTTTCATCACAATCTTGGGGGAATCTTCTGGAAGTCCTTCCACTGTCCAGTGGTCTATGACCACCTTGTTTACTGTCTATCATGCTGTAACTCCCACCTTGACTATGAAGAGCCCTGGAGAACACACTTTGTAGGTGGAATTCATCGCCTCCTCGCTTATGCTGTGTGCATGATTCATGTCTCCAGTAGGCCTACATTACTCTAGCCCAAAGTTGCTTCTTCCACTACAGAAGCTCCATGGAGACAAGAACTAGGCTTTCAACAACCTTTGCCCCTGGTTGGATTCACGGATATTTTAAGCACACATTCTATATATATTTGGTACACTTAGACATGGCCTATCTGATCTTTAAGCTCTTTATAGTAGATGGCATTGCAAACAAAAGCACTCATTCAAAGGACAGAGTTCACAAGAAGATAATGAAATCAGCACTTCTTATTATCTCTAAGGTCTCATATTCATAAGCTAGGGGTCATTGATAGAATATGGAACTGCTTTTTAAGATTCATATCTAACCATTCACTTCTAGTAGACACCTACATATTTTCAAGTCTATTTTAGGTAGCAGTTTCCCTCTGAAGTTACCCCCACATGAGTTTCTGTCTTAGAGGCTTTTTGTCTTTTTTTAAAAATAAACAAATGTGTGTTTTTGAGGTATTCAGCGGAGTTCAACTTTGTATCATTGTAACTGCTGCATAATTATATTGGAAATGTGAAAAACAGTTCAGCAGGAAATCAAGTGCTGGCTCAGTGTGGGTATTTTTATATCCTAAAATATTGAAATACAAACAGGCAGAGAGAGTTAGATGTGGTGATTTTGTGTTCCCCAAAATATTGTGCACCCTAATAAACTTATCTGGGGTCAGAGAACAGAACAGCCACTAGATATAGAGGCCAGAAAACGGTGGCACACACGCCTTTAATCCTAGCATTCCAAAGGCAGAGATCCATCTGGATCTCTGTGAGTTCAAAGCCACATTGGAAACAGGCATGCTGACACACACCTTTAATCCCAGGAAATGATGGCAGGAAGCAGAAAGGTATATAAGGTGTGAGGACCAGGAACTAGAGCCTGGTTAAGCTTTTAGACTTTTGAGCAGCAGTTCAGCTGAGATCCATTTGGATGCGGACACAGAAGCTTCCAATTTGAGAAAACAGAATCAGCTGTGGAACTGGCGAGGCGAGGTTAGCTGTGACTGGTTTTGTTTCTCTGTTCTTTCAGAATTCACCCCAATATCTGGCTCTCAGGTGTGTTTTTATTAATAAGACCTTTTAAGATTCATGCTACAGTTGGATGCTGTGTCTAACACACAATCTAATGACAGATAATATTTAAACACCATCAATAAAATAATTTTTAAACAAATATTTTCTTTACAATGCATTAGTTGTTTATTTGTTTGCTAAACAAAGCAGTTAAATAAAGTCAAGTAAGAAATGCTTTTTAAAAAGCATTAACTGTACCTTGAACATGGTATATGGAATTCACCGGAAAACCACACTCACAGAGGATTTATCATTTCATTGTTTAAAAGTAGCTTATATGTTTTGTGCCATGAATATGCTGCGCACATATATTATGTTATATTCATGCACAATATAACATAATATAGGTTTCCTATATCTACCAAGTGATTTTTAGCCTTCTATTAAATATCACAATTTTATTTTCACTGATTAATCAGGTAAGTTAAGGAAATTAAGTATACAGCAAAGAAATTGCTAGTTCAGGCTCACTTGGAATTCATATTTATTTGATGGTAGTGTCCAAAGTTTTCTCTTCTGCATTTATTATCCAATTTCATTTTACGTTTACTCCCTCTAGCCCATTATCATGCATTCACGGTTAAATTATAACAGCTAGAGTATGGCACCAATTGCAGCATTATTCCTGCTTATCTTTGTGGGTGTCAAAAACACTTAGACATCAATATTAGCACTCAATTCAGAGTTAAATTGTTTTAGAATTAAGGAAGCAAAGTTTCTAAAAGTGAAAATTTCTATGGAGGAGATTTCACAGATGTAAATATTAAATTTCTCATGCTCATCTGGATCACCTCCATCCTACCCAAATCTATTCAATTCCTTCAGTGGGAAGAAAACTTATCAGTACCCACACTGTGTTCCATAATTGCTCATGAAGAATTTCTTGGAAAAGGTGTGAATCCTAAAATTTGGAAATAATGGGAGAACTTTTCATGATCAAAATTAATAACTGACCTGGATTTGCTCATGAAGATTTGGAGAAATAAGAAGGGTATGAGCAGATGGAAACAGGCTTTTCAGAGGCCTATTCTGAATTTATCTGTGTGAACTAGATATGCTTTATTAATCTTCATGAGCAGATATATAATACAATTCAGAAATTGGGATTGAGACTAAGACAGACTTGGGATGAAATCCATGCCCCTCAATCAATCTAGTAAGCTTGTACTTTTTGCTTTATGGGGAGAAGGAATGGATGGTGGTGCACATCTCACAGCTGTGAGAGACTTAATCACATTAGCAAGCATAGTTAAGATCAGAGCACTGTGCAGCGCAGAGCTAGCGTGACACTCTCACTTCTCTGTGTCCTGGTCAAGAGGACTTACAGTCTCCAGAAATATCTGCTTCTCTCCAATCATTACTTTTAAACTGAAACAGATTTCTGTATATTCAAATTTCAGTTCTATTTCAGGTTTACTTTCATTTTGAGTTAAGATTACTAGAACAGAAGCATCCTCCTGACAGTGAGACCTGCAGTATTAATCCAAAAAGGAGGCATATTTGAAATAAAATTTCTTTCTTTTTTTTAATTCCAGCAGTCTGTTTTAACCAGCCTTGCTAAATGAGTCCAAATGTTGGCTCATAGACATAGTGTCCCATCTCCTTTCTCTATGTTCTGATCTATCTATGATCTATCCTGCTCCAGGATGTATGACAAAATCCTTCATCCTGGTTTCTTTGTGATAGTGCATTTGGTGCCTCACAACAAAAAGTGGCCAGAATTTCCTAACGGATTTATTTTTCAGCTGTATCTCCACCCTCTTGATGGCTTCACCTCCAGGAGATACTCTGGGGCTTAGTCCTGCCTTCTTGCTTTGCCAAGTGTTTAACTTGAACAAACTGTCAAGGCACATAGACTACTGTCATGAGAGGAACGCTGCTTGCTTCTCCAGGTGTTTGTTTACTTATGAAGTGTTAGAGAAATTTTATATATGTTCAAGAAGAAGAACTGCTGTATTTGGGCAAGGCAAACTGAATTTTGGCTGTTTGGATTTGGAAAGGGTTTCACACCTAAAGCTATGCATCATCAATCCTCAATGTTTACCAAAATTTCGACACACATTCTTTTCCAAAATTGCTGCCACTCAAAGATGGTAATTTCTCTTTTCTTAGCTGATATGTGTTGTTGAGTACACACAACCAGTAGTTATTAGCTGAGTACGTGTGGCACTCCTTGTGACTAGCAGAATAGTCTTTGAACTTGGGTTACATTTGAGGGTAGTCTTTGTCCTACAGAAATTCCAGGGTCCTAAATATAATCCATATAAACGTGGCTACAGATCGACTGGCAAATACCACCCCAAGATGTCATACATTAAGTGTCTAGAATCTTTGTAAGTGGCCACTTGGCTTGGTGCAAAAATGCAGGTAGCTGGGGACATTCAGAGGGAAGCAGGGTCTATATTTAGCCTCAGTCCCAGAGCTTTGGATTAGGCATTCCTGTAAACAGAAAAACATGCTGCACTTTCATTCTTTCGGCTTTGTTGTTCTGTAACCTGCTGCCACTTGCTCAATACAGATCAGATTAAATGATAAACAGACTTGTTGTGTAATGAATTATGGGATGGCATTGTTCCAGGCTTGCCCCAAGGCTCTTGAAGGGAAGAAATAAAGTTTACTAGAATAGAAGGCCTGGTTCTTTGGGGAAGGAGGCAGGAAACCCAGGGCTCCTCTCCTCTAGGACCTTTGTTGTTGCCTCTAACACCCAAGATTGGTTGATAGTCCCTGAGAAGCCATTGTTTGTACAGTCAATGCTCCACAGTTTTCATAGAGGGAGTATACCCTCACTCTTGCCCTTTATATGGTGTAGCTGAAGTTTTCTCTGGTCCTGGGTTCAGTCACTTAGGAAAAAAAAATGACTTGAAATTGTAGATAGCAATAATACAGGTGTGCTTTTCTGCCTGAAATTTACAACTAATAACTGAGTGATATAAATGTAAAAAACTCTTTTCTACCAATCTACCAGTTACAGAGTAGGACATGTAACTATTTTTTGTCTTAAAGATACACTTTAAAAACCTCAAGGTTATAAGAGTACATACTTAGACATGACTAGTTATTTTGATGAGAGGGACACTTATAGTGCACAGGAAACATAGCAACCTGGTCCAGCTGACAAGATTCTATAAGAGCACACATATTGAAGCTAAGTCACTTCTCAAAAATGCAAATGCAGATAAATGAAGATGAATGACTACATATCAGCTAAGTAGACTTAGAAGTCTACTCTCCTAACCTCTGAAAGTCTCCTTTGATGACTGTATTTGTAACTGTACTTTCTCTCCTGGTCCATAGGACTTCTCCATCTTTATAGGAAAACCATTACCTGAGTTTAAATTGATCCATTATTGTCCTATGTTTGTAATCTGTTGAGATACATAAGGTTATTCCCCCATCCTAGGGACAGCTGGCTGCCATGGGTGGCCCACATTCACTTGAAAATCTGAGACTTATACTTTCTGCTTAGCTACTTTCTATGCTTTTTTGGGGGTAAAAGTAAATTGGATACCAATAGTGGAGTGGTTTCTAAAGAGATTAGAAGGATAGAAGCTTCTTTTCTAGCTTCCTTAAGGCTACTGGGTTGCTATAAAATATATTGCCACACCAAAGAGCGCATGTTTCAAATCTATAATACAGTTCTCAATACACTTGCCATTCTGGAATAAACAATGAGCAAGACAGAGAATGAATAAAAAGAGATGAAGGGGATGTGAAAATAAACTGTTGGAATGGTTACAGGTGATAAGGTAATCAAAGAGAAATTCCCAGGTCAATATTCAAAGAACTGAAGTGAGCACCATGAGAGGCAGCTGGAGAATCAACAAGACTAAAATAAAACTGGTGTGGGCTGTGCACAATGTTGCATTCACCCAGAGCCTGAACCAGCCATTCCCTTTGTCTTAGAAGGGCATTGACTCTAAGTCTTCCCCTTGGAGAACTACTTTGGATGCTACTTCTATTCCCAAGAACAAATAATATCCTTTTTATGTTCCCTATTTTAATTTTTCACTTCCTTTCTGTCTTAGATGCTTCTACTGCTGTAAAGAGAAACCACAACCAAGCCAACTCTTTTAAAAGAAAGAATTGAATTGGGGGCTAGCTTCGAGTTTCAGAGAGTTAGTTCATTAGTCCCATGATGGGAACGTGGTGGCACAGGCAGGTATGGTGCTGGAGAAGTAGTTGAGAGCTAAATCCTGATCCTCAGGCAGAAAGCAGAGACAGACACTGGGCTTGGTGTATGCTTTTCAAACCTCAAATCCCGCCTCCAGCGACCCACTCCTCCTTCACCAGGGGCACATTTCCTAATCCATCCCGACAATACACCAACTGAGAAACAAGCATTCAAGTATATGAGGCTTTTGGAGCCACTTTTATTCAAACCACAATACTTTCATTCTATCCTTCTTTGATGAGAACATTGATCCCTATCTTATAATACCCAAATGCCTATCTGTGTTTCTAGATGTTGAAAGGCACTTGCATGCAACTATGCTCTAAAATTATCATATTTGGCATAGACGTACAATTGCAGCTGGGCCTCTTAGGCAGCAATAGCTCTTTTACCCAGCCTTCATTTGAATATCACTGTCCATTTTAGCTCTTATTGCCGCTACCTTTCTATGAAAGTGGTACAGATGGATGCGGACTCTCTTTTTCTACACTAAACACGAAAATGAATCTGATCCTAGCGAAGTGCTAGTCCTGACTCTGATAGGTAAGTATACACACTGAAGCACGGAGAGCTCTTTCTTGCTGTTAAATCTGGTCTTCAATTTGATCTGTCTGTCTTAGAATATAAGTATATAAGTATGTGCTTGCTTCACTTTGGGAGCCATGTCTTAATAAGTAGCAAATCTACCTTGTCTGAAGCTAGGGTATGAGGGAGGTGGTGAAGAAATGTACCACACAAAAGAATCTGCACCTATCAGTAACAAGCAAGGCTTTGATCAATTACCAAGTTTTTGCAATTGTTTTCTTTTTCTTTTGTTGTGAGGAAGGGAAAGAAATGGAGAATAGATAACATAAAATAAGTAAATAATCTTAAATTCAGGAATTAATAAGACCCTAGGAACAGGATATGTATAAAAATATGAAAAACTTATCACTCTCCAAAGTGTATAGATCTTTTCTGCACTAAGAGGCATAGTACTATCACTTAAAATTCAATTCTGACTACATCCAAGATTGAAAGAGTAATTACTATTTACATTTCCCAGATGAGAAAATTGAGAGTAAAAGTAAAGAAGCATTGTGCCTAGAGTTAGAGGCCAAGTGTTAGCCAAGGCTTTAAGTCTACTCAACTCTAGAACCCCAGATTCTTCTACATGAGCAGTCAAAAAAAAAAAAAAAAAACAATACATACTATTTAGCAACTTAGATTGGACAAAGCAATTATTCTAGCAACTGGGCCTTAAGCCAAGAAGAAACATTCCTTAAATGCTATAAAACTAGTGTTTTCCCTTGGAGATTCAGCCATCATTAGTGAAATGCTTCATTTGCAATATTGTGTGCAGTTCACTCTAGTGGGCCTGAGTAATGCATTATCGCTAACTCAAAGAGATTAATTTAATGGGCAATTATATGCTTCTGGCTTTGAATACTTTCAGGTAACCAGCAGTAGTGTGAATGCTTTCTATAAATGACAATTGTGAGCTCCCATGTACACAGTTCTAGAGTTTTGTCACTTATGATCCCATACCATCAAGTTCTGTGCAGAGGACAGTCTTTAAAATTGGAATTCAGGGTCTCTGTAAGGTTCCTGCAAGGCTATTCTAAGCAGTTCGGTTTCTTCAAAGTCCTCAAATGTTCCATATCTCTCTTAGAGCTGCACCAAAAACTCAACATTCTTCATCTCCAAGCCCTGGTTCAACTCTCAGCCAGGTACATAGTAAAATCCCATACAAATGGACAAAGGAAAACCATAAAACTAATGAATATGAAACACCTGCCTTTCTCTGCCCCCTTCTTCATTGCTTATAAATTCAAATGACCACCTGACTTCAGAGGTTAGGTGAAAAATGGGCGCAGAAATCTCTCCTCTTGGGAACTGATTTAGTAAAGGTAGATTTGGGAGGGATGAAAGACTATCTTTTGTTTATTTGTTGTTTTTAACAATTACTTGTTTTTATTTTATGCATATGAATTTTTTAATAAATTCGGAACGTTATTGAAATATTGATATGTTTAAAATAGATATTATATATTTTTCTTTTAGCTTACCACTTCTACTCCTTTATTATTAATATTTAATTATTGTTTGAGACATGGTTTCACTGTGTAGATTTGGCTATCCTGGAACTCACTCCATAGACTCTGTGGCCTTGAATTCACAAAGATCTGCCTGTCTCTGCCTCTGCTTCCCAAGTGCTAGGAGGCAATGTGCCACCACAACCTGGTAATTTTATTTTATTTAACTTTGTTTTTGAATTTGAAAATAAGTTCTTCTCTTGTAGTGTGCACCATGTGGTTTCCTGCTTCTGGGGAGATCAGGGAATGACATTGGATTTCCTGGAATGAGAATTCTGGACAGCTGTAAGTAGCTACATGGCAGATGGACCAATACCCAGTCCTCTGCAAGGGAAGCAAGTGCTCTTACCTGTGAGCTACCACTCCAGTTCCCTATTCATTTGTTATAAACAGTTATCTAAGTTGATAAGATTGATGATATTCACTGCAAACCAAAGTCCCCTAAAACTATACTACATTGTGTTCTCTAATCTCTTCTCCAATCTCTAATTTGGAGCTAAAATTCTAGTTTGAAAAGTCTCAAACCTCTGCCTTTTTTGTTGTTTCATTTTGTCTTTTAATAAATTCTAGAGCAGAATAGCCTTCTCTGACAATATTCAATTGTTCTTTTTTGCAAAGCATTAATTGTTGGGCAAGTCAGGCCCCTTTATGTGAAAACACTTGCACTTTTGGAAGAAGGGGCTGTCTATGATACGTATTATTATTTTGAAATACAGGTATAATTGCATACATTAAATGCCTTCAAGTATCCTTTCCTTTTTTCTTTCTGAGAAAAAGTTTTGAAGAAAGTTGACTATGCCCAGAGGCATTCCTGTCTGCTGTCTTCATGGTGCCAAGCGAGACAATCCCAGAAGAAATTCTGCCAGCCAGCCATTTTAACCATTTGAATATGTGAATATCGATCCTGACTTCAGCATGTCCTAAACATGTCTACTGTCTTTTCCTTCTTGAATTGACCATAACTGAGTATGCTCAGGGATCTGCTTTCCCGTAATATGCTTTATTATGTAAATATATGTTATATATATATGTGTGTGTGTGTGTGTGTGTGTGTGTGTGTGTGTGTGTGTGTGTACTATATAATATATAATTGTGTGTATCCCAACTATCCTCATGCTTTCTTTTCTCTGGAGACAACCTAATCCCTTAGCTCACTTCAGGAAATAGGTATTAGTGACAAGAATTCAAATTGAGCAGTATATGAGGAAGAAAGAAGGTCCAACTGAAGATTTTGCACTTTCTTTTATACCCCAACCCTTGGTGTGTACAAAACACTGAACAAATCACTTAAGCCAGTTTAGAGTGACACTGTCTGCAATATCTATATAGTAGTACCTACTTTCAAAGAGTGATTTAAGGATTAAACGCTTTGTAAGACTTATATAATTCCATTCCTTTATTAAATTGTTCAACATATTTTAACTCCAATGGATACTTATTGTTCTGATAAACAACAGCCAGGTGGTATAGTTTCTGGAGCTTGGCTGGTTGCTAGCAGAGATCTAGCACTTCTGTCTAATCTCTTGCTAACACATGGACATCTAACTGCAGGTACATGAGTCTCATGAGATATGCCAATTGATCAGGATGGCAGGCTCAATCTATAATCACTGTGATACTTTGGTAGTGCACACAGAGAGCCATCTCGGCCTCATTTAAGTTAATCTGACACAAGAGGATAAAGGATGACATCTCCATTCACAAAAGAGGTAACAGATGGACTTCCCTAAAATCCACTTCTTAGCTTAATTTCATTTGTTTAAATCTTTTTGTCTGATGAGATGGCATCCGGACAGGAATTTTAAATTGTTCTCCTGGAAATGAATATTTCTCTATCATTATTAGAACCTTCTTCTGTGTTGTTCTGGTGCCCTGGATGACTTTCTTATTTATGTTAGACAAATACAACAAACATCTTTTTAAATATTTTTCCTAAGAAAAATATTTCCGGTCTATAGCTTTCAAGATAAATATTGGATTAGACACTTCATAATCAAACTGAGTGAAAACAACTCTCTAAAATATTTTCAGTTATTCCACTTCTTTTAAGTTCTGATGACCCTATTATCTCTACTTTACATCATGATTTTAAAAATGGATATCTTAATTGTACATTTAAAGTTTTGAGATTTATGCCTAACCCAGAATTTCAGGCAAAATTTAAAAATATATTCTCATTTTTGTTGGTGTTAAGAACATGAATGCAAAAAAAATCAGACTGACAATAGATTTATAGTTTAACATTTAACAATTATACCTAAATTATTTTTCTTGGCTAAAATGAGCCAATTAAAGTCATTGAGGTTTAAATAAATGGTCTGGGGACATGAGTGAATGAGTAAACTGCTTGCTATATAATGGAGGAGACCTAAATTCAAAATTCCTGAACACAACTTCAGCACCAGGAGACAGAGCAGAAGGGTCTTGAAAGCTCACTGGCATTTGCCAGCCAGTCTAGTCAAGGTGGATATGCCACACTTATTACCCCCCCCCCCCAGAGAGAGAGAGAGAGAGAGAGAGAGACTCATATTTCAACGTTTGTCAGAGACAAATCTGAGTGCTTGCAAAAACTCTTATTTTCTTAATCTTCTTTCAAAGTTTAATTTTCCTATATTTGTAATAATAATCATTATAAATATAACTAGATATTTCACTATTACAGGAAGGGCCATTTTT
>CABHPP010135991.1:10845-59597 GCA_902168425.1 Peromyscus attwateri | reverse complement strand
ATATATATATATATATATATATATATATATATATATATATATAAGATAACAAAGAAACTTAAAATTCAGGGCCGAAGAGATGGTTCAGTGGTTAGAACCACTTGATGCTCTTGCCAAGGACGGGGTGGGGTGGGGGGTGGGCGGGTGGGAGTGGGGGTTCAGTTCCCAGCACCCCATATGGTGAATCACAATCGCCTGCAATTCCAGTTCCAGAAGATCTGATACCCTCTTCTGGCCTTCCTGGGCACCATCATCATGTGGTGTACTTAACACACATGTAGACAAAACACTTATAGAATAAAATAAGAATAATCAAAAAAGAAAAAAGGAAAAACCTCTAATAAAGGAGGGACAAGACTCTTCAAGGGAAGACGGGGCCCTTCTCAGAGTGCAGGTAACAACAGGCAGCTACAACGTTCCGGTGCTGCCAAAGCCAACAGGAGCTTGTGCTTTAATCCGGGCCGTGAGGCCCAGGAGCAGAGCAGTTCACACTGGCATTTCCCCCTCAGACATGCTGACAAATGGCTAAAAGCAAGCCATTAATTAGATAAGAGCCCCAGTTGGTCATGCAGGCATGCAGGGGTGACTGGAGGCCGCAAACTGGCGAACACACAATAGCCCTGTCCTGATGATGCACAACGCTCCGCTGCGGCCGGCCACTGTGTCATAAGGAGGGGGTCAGGGGTTGCAGGCTCCGGTGGCTACAAAGCCATGCGTATTTTCCTGAGCTTTTTCCTCTTCAAAAGGAAAGCTCAACTCTGAAGCAAGCGGCAGCAGATTCCCTCCCTTCCTCGGGCTAGGGGTGCAACAAGCCTAGGTTCACAATCCTATAGTGACGCAGAACAGGTCTCCTTCACTGGGTCATGTTGGACATAGTAGCCTGGGCTATGTCACTCCCTTCTTAAATAAAACCATCAGAACATGTATCACATAAAACTTCCTTCTAAATATTAGGAACTTACTTCTAATGCACTTGTATTACTAGGACAAGAAGACGTCATTAGAGTTCATCTAAGATGGCACAAACTACTTACTTTAATAGCTATGTTAACAGAAACTTCCTGAATATTAGCAAGTGATGGGTAAAGCCTCCCTTGGGCTAACTCTTCATCCGTCAATTGACTTGTCAGGGCCTGAAAGAAAACCAGCATCATGTTTTTGTTTCAACGGAAGAATCTAGTAAAATGAAGAAAGCACTGGAGAAACAAAAAATTTTTAATTTTAGACAAAATAAGGGGAAATGTGGTGGTATTGTGTTCCCCAAAATATTGTGCGCCCTAATAAACTTATCTGGGGTCAGAGACAGAACAGCCACTAGATACTTAGGATAGGCAGTGGTAGCACACGCCTTTAATCCTAGCATTCCAGAGGCAGAAATCATCTGTTCAAGGCCACATTGGAAACAGCCAGGCATGGTGACACACGCCTTTAATCCCAAGAAGTGAGCCTTTAATCCCAGGGAGTGATGGCAAAAACAGAAAGATATATAAGGCGTGAAGACCAGAAACTAGCAGCATTTGGCTGGTTAAGCATTTGGCTGGTTAAGCTTTCAGGCTTCTAGCAGCACAGTTCAGCTGAGAGCCATTCGGAAATGAGGACACAGAGGCTTCCAGTCTGAGGAAACAGGATCAGCTGAGGCCAGGTGAGGTTAGCTGTGGTTTGTTCTGTCTCTGATCTTCCAGTGTTCACCCCAATACTTGGCTCCAGGTTTGTTTTATTAATAAAGACTCTTTAAGATTCATGCTACATCAGACAGCAGAATTTTTATTTCTTATAGGACTACACTAAACCAATATAGAAATTAAAACTGCCATCATGGCTGGGCATGGTGGGACACACCTTTAATCTTAGCACCCAGCAGCAGAAGCAGGTGAGCCTGTGAGTTTGAGCCTTGTCTACACTGTGACACTACACGATGAGGGTCTGTCTAAAAAAATAAAATCAAAAAGCCCCACCAAAACACAACAGAACCAAAACAACACTGCTCACTGTTCAGCAATAAATCAATAACCAGATCTAAAGACTTAATGGCATGTTCTGCTTCACACATACCAAGCTGAGCATAATACCAATATCACAGAAGGAAATACACATCAACATTAGAGCTCATGTGACTTCTTCAGAATTCCTACTGAGAGTGTGGTGTCCCACTAAGAATATGGAAGGAGTTATACACGAGACATAGGTACAAGTGTTAGAAATATGAACTGATTCACAACTTATAATCAGGCATTTGAAAAAGTTATGATTTTAAAAAATTGACATAATACAAAAATAGACAAATTAAAAAAGAAATTGACTGCTAACTTCCTTTTCCTCCATAAGGATGGTTAACCCACTCTGGTTTTAAGATCAATTCATCTCTATAATCCATACTTTATACAATCAGCAATATTTAAAACATTACCTTTGCAGCTTCCAAGAAAACACTGTCACTGATGTGCCGGGTTTGACAGAGAATAACAGCTAAAGCCACACCTAGAATACACATTACACAACTTATTTATTTAATAAGGTCACTTTTCAAATTATGAAAGGCTGAATTCCTAAACTGAGAAAAAGAAATACATGGTAATAAACTCCCAGCCCAAATAGCCCCAGAGAAAGCAAAACCAAACCAAAGTGAAAGCGAACGATCTCGTCCATGTCTGCTTCTCATTCATTAACAAAATCATTTTAGAAGTAAGTGGCTTTCTAAACTGCTTTACCTTTATAAACACAGTGAGTACTCGGGTTTGTGTCAGGGCCTGCTTCAACTCCCAGTGCCAAAGAACAAGAGCAAGCGAGACAGAGAGACAGACAGACAGACAGACACAGACACAGACACACACAAACCCAAAGAAACACCCACAGCCACACACAAACACGCACTCACTAACCTCTAAGGAAAGAGACAACAAAGCAGGCCCAAGCCACCTTGGACCCGACTTCCCAGCAGCAGCTCCTGTCAACCCTTCAGCGGATGAGGTCACTATTTCTGAGTCTCTGATACTTTCATTTCTTTCAATCTTGAGCTTTAGAGACCTCTGATTCCTCCTGGCTGAACACAAGCATCCTGCCCTCTTGCTGTTTCCAGGCTTCTCTCTCTTCCCAATATGGACAAAATCAGAACTGGGGTCCGGTTTACATGCACTGTTTACAGTAGGGCTTTCTAAGTGCTGCTCAGTCCAGGCCGTGTTAGCGCTGTGCTGGGACCACGTCCCCTTCTGTATACATTTTCTTTTCCCCGAGTTTACTGTTCTGTTTTCCCCTTTACTGTCATCTTTATCAATTAACATTATTTCATCTCAGAACTCGTCTTTAATTGCCTGATCTTCTTGTATTTTGGCACCCTGTGTATTTTCTGGCACAAACCTTTGGAGCAGCTCTCTTCGCTCGGCTGATTCTTCACCCCATCATTTAGGGTCTGTGTTTCTCTGAGTCCATTTACTAAACTCCCTTTCCTAGCTTTTGTTACCCTCTCTTTCTAGCAGGACAGATTTTCCCGCAGTGTTCTGAGAACAGCTGATGGGAAACACATTTTTAATGTCTGAAACTCTGCATTTCTGAAAACATGTGCTCACCTATTTCCACTCTTCTGGGCTTAGAATTTACGTTTGAAAATAGCTCTGCATCTCCTGGCTTCCAGCTTCGGGCACTGTCTTTTCATCTCTGGAAGCACAGAGATCTTTGATTCTGATTTTATGACTGTGTCTTGGGTATGTTCTCAAACCCACTGTGTCTGGAACTCCACGGTGAGCCCCTCTCTGAACCCCAGCCTTTCCATTCTGAGAAATGTTTGTCTTTGATGTCACCCCCACCCCCCACCATGCTGTGGGATGTTCTGTATGGCAAATGTGTTGCTAATAAAGCACTGATTGGCCAGTGGCTAGGCAGGAAGTAGGCGGGACTAACAGAGAGAATTAAAAGAGCAGGAAGGCAGAAGGAGACTGCCTGCCAGCCAGCAACCGCCAGGACAAGCAGCATGTAAAGATGCCGGTAAGCCACGAGCCATGTGGCAAGGTATAGATTTATGGAAATGGATAACTTAAGATATAAGGACAGTTAGCAAGAAGCCTGCCACGGCCATACAGTTTATAAGCAATAGAAGTCTCTGTGTTTCCTTGGTTGGGTCTGAGCGGCTGTGGGACTGGCAGGTGAAAGAGATTTATCCTGACTGTGGGCCAGGCAGGAAAACTCTAGCCACACCACCACTTGCTTTTTTTTCCTCCTTTGTCCTGAAATTTCTATTTTCTGAACTTTTACCTCTGGAGCTGACACCTGACTTTATTCATTTGCTATCTCCTGTCCCAAACTCTATTTTTAAGTGGTTCCCTCAACTTTTTTTTATTATAATCTTTCTGCTATCAACTTTATTTTCAAGAATTTGTTGTTTTCTAATTTGAAATCCTATCTTGTTTGGAAATACAGTATCTCTATAAGGATATTTATAGTTCTTTCAAAAACTTTTCCCATAGACTTGCTTTCTTCCAAGATGTCCGTTTTTGTTTAAACACTGCTTTGATCTCTTACGATATCAACCATTTTTAAATTGTTTTTAATGAGACTTTTCTTAAATGACATGCTGGAGGAGCAGCCAGTGCTCTCAACTGCTGACCATTTCTCCAGCCCCAAAGTTTGACACCCTCCTCTCCCTCTTCCCTCTGTTAGTGGGCTAGCTCACTTTAGTGCAGACACGTAAGTGCTGAAGGCTACAGCTGGTGTTTGGTCTTATATTGGTCCTGTCCAGTCTATGATCCTTTTTTCCCCTTCTTGCTTTTTTTTTAATTGTTGCATTTTATCCCTCAATATTCCCTGACTGAAAATGGCAAGTTTTTCTAGTATTCTAGTGATCATCCTCAAGTTTACAGCATGTATCCTCACTAAAAATTTCCATTAGTTTAAAATTTATCTTCCTGCCAGATAAGGCAAATCCCTCCTAACAGGTCAAGTCTATTTAACTGAGAATGCATTGTTGTGCATTTTGTCTCGATACCTTTTTTTTTTTAAATACCACATCACTGTTTTTCTGTCTATACAAGTTTGCTTTAACTGCACATCTACAACATGATTTGCTCTCCATTCCCTCCTACATCCCTGAGCTTCTGGGACTGTTTTCCACTGGCCTAAGGAACAAGACTTCTTGTCCTTTCATTTCATACAAATATGCAGGCAGTGAGTTCTCGGTATTTCTGAAATGTCTCCATTTTGCCCCAATTCTCGGGAGATACTGTCTCTGTGTAATGAATTCTAGTTGGCAAGTATTTCCGAGAAGCAACAAGAACCGATCACTCCATTGCCTCTTGGCCCTCAGCGATACTGAGAAATCCGATGTTGTTCCCACAGCTGCACCAGCTGCTGTCATGACTTCTCTTTCTTGGGACTTTCTGAAGTCTCACAGTGAGGGGCTTAGATAGGGACTTCCTGTCTACCCCACAGAGGTTTTCCTGAGCCACACTGGAAGGCACTCCTGGCCATGCGGCCCACACGGCTGCCTCTGCTTCATTCCCACTCTCACTGTCTTCCAGGACTTAATGACAATTAAAGGTTGATTTCTCCCTTGCCTCTCCACATGTTCCCTTTAGACTCTGCTTCACTTACAGTTTCTCCTGCAGTGCCCTCCAGTCACCTGCCTTGGTCTACTCTTCACCCACCCATTAGATTATTGCTGTTACTCAATTCTAGAAGTTAATGATTTTGACCAACGTTCCGAAGCTTTGCTTTTATTGCTATAAAACAATAATCAGGTTTGTGTTATGGCACTTATCTTCTGTGTAGACCTGAACATGTCTTCTTGTCCTGTGGTGTCTGCTGGTGTTGTCAGGTATTTGCACACGCCTCCTCTCCCCTCCAAACAAGAGCTGCAGTTGTATGTTTCTTTAGAAAGACAACTTGAGGACTGGTGTGTTTTCAGAGACTTTAGATTGCTTTTGCCAGGTACTGGCAGTCCAGAGCAAAGGCTGGAGTTTTCCAGACCACCCACAGCTATAAACCACAATCCACTCCCAGGTGCAGTCCTGTAGGGTTTCAGCCCAGTGTAGATGGCCATTCATAAGCGGGGAGTCATACCTAGACAATATGTCAACATTGTCCTTCCTCTAGTGTTGGGGGATATTTAATTATACTGTGAACCCAAGTTTGTATTTGCATTAATTAAATAAAATCAACCTTGGGTCAAGAGGCTGTGTTAGCAACTAGTTGACAGGAAGTAATCGTAGAGCACCAGAGAGACACAGGAAGTAGCAGGGAGGGATCTGAAGTGGCATAGCCTTTTCTGGCTTGGAGAAGCGGAAGCACAGGTCTTTTGGAGACACCAGCAAGGAGAGAGGGTTAGCTGGTTGTTACTCATCCTCTCTGAGCGCCTAGGTTTTCACCCCAGCCTTTGAATCTCGAGTCTTATTTATAAATAGAACCACAGAGATTTAATGAAAGCTATCTTTAGTGGCAGCAACAGAGTGGGTGCCTGCAGGAACAGAATTCCCGCCAGGCTGCTGCCAGAGAAGCAGGTCAGTAACTGCGGAGTTGCAATTGCTAGCTGAAATAGCTGTAGATTTTGGCGTAGCCACTGTGCTGAAGTTAAAACAACACTGAAGGACAAACACAACTTATCCCTTGGTTGTTTATTTCCTGATCAGTGAGTGTTTTTAGTTCTGGGGGGGGGGGGGCACGACTACAAACCCTGGCCACCTCTCCAAGCTCTCTTTTCATTGATCTTGACCCAGAATCCCATGTCTTATCAGTCAATATGCTATTGGCTTTCTGCTGTGGATTATACTCATTGTTAATAAAAAACTGACTGGTCGATAGCAGGGCAAGAGATTGGGCAAGACAGCCTGATGCAGAGAGAATGAGGGGAGGAGGAAGGCCAGAGTCAAGAAAGTCAAGAGATGCTAACCAGCCACTGAGCAAGCAGGATGTGTGGAAAATGAGGCAACAAGCCATGAGCCACATGGCAAAGCATAACTAGAAATACGGGCTAATTTAAATGTAAGAGTTAGCTAGTAACAAGCCTGAGCTATCAACCGAGCATTTACAATTAATATAAGCCTCTGTGTGGTAATTTGGAAGCAGCTGCTGGGATGAGAAAACTCTGCCTACACCTTCTGATCTTTGAAGGCTGTCTATTTATCTGTACGTCTTTACTTACTTTTATGAGTATTTTGCCTGCATGTGTGAATGTGTGTATGTGCATCATGTATGTGCCTGATGCCCACAGAGGCCAGAAGAGGGCATTGGATCCCATGGAACTGGAGTTACAGATGGTTATGTGATGGTACATGGATGCTGGGACTGAACCTAGGCCTTCTGCAAAAGCAGCAAGCACTTTCTCCAGGCCCTCTCATCTTTTCTACATATGTAGCCCATGATGGCTCTGAACTCATACTTCTCCTGCCCCAGCCTCCCAAGTACTGAAACTACGAGCTTGGACCATTATACTCAGCTTTGAATTTTAAATCTTACCCATTGTTAGAGTGGTAGGACTGGTAGTTCTGACATATCACAGTCTTTGAGTTTTAAATTTCTTTTTATAAGACTTTCAGACAATCTCCCACTGGTGGGTCTGTTCTGACTTCCATCTTGTCTCTTCATGGGGCTAATAGCTTTCACTCATAAAGCCAAGGCTTTAATATGTAAAGAATCAATTGCCAAAGTTCTTAAGAGTAAAATATGAGGGCTAGAGAGATGGCCAGTGGTCAAGAGCACTGGATGCTCTAGCAGAGGACCTTGGTTTGATTCCCAGCACCCACCCAGGACATCTGACGCGTTCTTCTGACCTCCATGAGCACCAGGCACACATGTTGCATACATATACATGCAGGCAAAATACTCATACATGTAAAATAAAAAAACTAAATAAATCTTTTAAAAAGTCAAATACAAATTTAAAAATTGCTTTGTCAAAATCAGCAAAGCATTCTCTTTTTGGCTCTCAAATTTTTATGCTACAGAAATACTGCTGGATAGAATAGGACAATTTAAAACATTACCAAATGCTAGAGAGACATCATTGATGGTAGAGGAGTGTCTTTACAGATGCTAGGTCTCAAGAGACAACCACAACAACATGAAGAGAACAGAGGCACTAGATGATCACAGGTTAAATCAACACCTTGTTTACGTTGACGGTAGTAATAATGAGCCTGCCTGGTGCCACGCATTACTGACACCTTAGCTAGAGCCTGCTGCCAGCTCTTTAGGGAAGACCCAAGGGAAGAAGAAGAAACATGTGGCAAAGGACCTCATGCCAGATCCCCATTTTGCTCAATACAGTCTTTCTAAATGGGCTGGAATGTCGCTCAATGGTAGAGCACCAGTCTATTTTGCATGAGGTTCTGGGTTCAATCCTTAGTATCGCAAAAAGTAAAAAAATAAAAAGGCAACTGAAGACCAACAGAAATTTATGGAAATAAACACAAAGGAAGAAATATTTCCAATAACAGAGAAAAAAATCCTTAACTGTAAAAATAAAAAAAAGAAATGAAGAACGTAATTCTAGAATAAGGTATTGGGAATAAGAAACTGTTAAATCCCATGAGCTGATAAACATGCTGCTAAGCAACTACAGACTTCTCTTACATTCTGATACCAGTACAGCAGTCACGATGAAAAAACTGAAGTGTCTGATTTCTATTCCCTGTCTTAGCCAAAGGCCGAGAAGGGAGGGCGCACTTAGTTTTTGGATGCATACTGAAGTTACTAGGAATGAAACTGTATGATCTCTCTAAAGAAACTTAGAAAGTACACTAAAAGTGCTAAACCTAGAACAGACACAAGCTGCGTGAGTGCCACAGCAGCCTCCCATGTTACAAGACACAAAGAGGAGGTAAAAATGAGATTGAGAAGTCAGTCACAATACAGAGATTCGACCGTGATCAAACAGTAAGCTCCATGTAGAAAAAGATGAAATAAAAGAAGGGAAATGGGGAAAAATGTAAATAAAAACTCCTATGTAAACATTTGTTTTTATAGTGATGTTGCTCACCCACAGATGTGCAAGACAAATGGGAATAATCCCACCCCAGACACATCCCAATAAAGCCATCAATTGTAAGGAAAACTGCAAATATTGTGAGAGAGAAAAACACTGTATTATGTAAATGAATGGAGTCTGTCCTGACTACAGATTTCCCACTCCCACCATGGGCCTAACAGAAGTGAGTGAAGGAGAGGCCTCAAAGGCCTGAGGACAATGACAGATCTCAGTCAAATAATCCAGTGAGAGGACAAAACAAAGATATGTGAGATTAGCAAACGTACAACATTTTCACAGGTTCTGTTTTTCTAGAGAGCAGGTCTTACTATGCAGTCTGGGCTGGCCTTTACTTGCTAGGTGGCCCAGACAGGCCTCAAACTCATGATAATTCTCCTGCCTCAACTTCCAAGTGCTAGGATCATAAGCCTGTATGAACACACTTGTCTTCACATACTGTGGGGAGTCCACAAAGGTTTCCTAGTTAGAGCTGAGCTTGCTTTACACAGCAGGGCTGCACTAGGGGATGACTGGACCACGTGCATGGTTACTAGGTGTCTGAGATAGTCTGCACTTGGCTGTGTGTGTGTGTGTGTGTGTGTCTTTTGTTCCACCCTTTGGCATTCCTTTAAAAACCCTTTGGCAGAGACAGTCAGGGCCCAATGGATTAGGATCCAGGCCCTCCCGAGGCTATCCTGTGTTTCTATCTCTCTCTCCAGCTATCTTTCTATCTAATTTTTCCTGCTGTTCCTGCTCAAGAGTATCTTGGGGAAAGTAGGGTGGGGGGATGGCCCCCCAACAACATACTCTTTAGAAATATATATTTTGGCTTTCTTGAGACAGGGTTTTTCTGTGTAGCTTTGCACCTTTCCTGTTTTAAAGGCTTATTCAAATATACATTCTAAGCTGGGAGGTGGTGGCACACGCCTTTAATCCCAGCATTCCGGAGGCAGAGGCAGGAAGATCTGAGATTGAGGTCTGGCTGGTCTACAGATGTCCAAGGACAGCCAAGACTACACAGAGAAACCCTGTCTCAAAAAAACAAAAAACAAAACAAACAACAACAACAACAACAAAAAACAAACCCAGAACAAAACAAAAGCTATATTCTAGAAATACAGGATAGAGTGGGACAGCACCCCTGTGCAGAAGATGAGGTCTGAGATGGTCAGCTGCAGAAATCAAGAGTGAAGTGAAATGGAAAGGGGCATCATGCTTGACACTTGCAGAAAAACACAGTGACAACAAGTTCTATAGTTAACAAATCACAAACTAGTTGGTGAATACTATATGTAAGCATGATTTTTTTTTATAATAATGTTTCTGAATACTCAGAGTCAATCCAGACAAATCAACAAAACACCACACACTTGCTGAAAAACTCTCCACAATGTAGACTAGATAGAAACTAACCAACACTGAGGTGGAGTAAGATAAAAGCTAAACATTGGAATTTTTCCTTCTTCACTGGCAGCTGACAATAATCTCTGGAGAGACAGCTCAGGGGTTCAGAGGGTTTGTTGTACAAGCATGAGGGCCTGAGGTTGGATCCCAGTCCCCACATAAAAAGCCAGCATGGTCTTTTATGTGCTTGTAACCACAGCACTGGTTTGTAGGCATGGAGACAGGAATGTTGGGGTTTGCTGGCTGCCAGTCTAGCTGAAAGAACATGAACTCCAGGTTCAGAAGAGACCACACCTCAAAGGAATAAGGCAAAGAGAGCAGTAAAGGACACCGATGCCATCCTTTGGCCTCTGCGCGCGCGCACACACACACACACACAGACACACACACACACACACAGACACACACGTGCGCATATACACCACAGACACAAAAATGTAAACTTCTAACGAAACGCTTTGCTGTGTAAGGTAAAGGTAACGACTCAGGAGAACAGGCAAGCCACCCCGGGCAGGCAGCAGGAGCGGCAAGCATTGGAAGGGATGTGTGCAGTATTGTTGATGGCTCACAGCAGGAAGTTCACATCTACAGACAATTTAGAAGAAGCACGCCAGAGGGATACACCCGTGGATTGTATCCACTAGGAAAAGGGCAAAACCCGAAAGCAGTTACACCAGAGAGTGTGATGAAAAGTACCAATAGAGCTGAAAAACCCTAACCTTCTGTTCCTCTGTACTTTCATGACACATGTACTACATTATCTCCATAACAAAGTCTAACAGAATGAATAGATTTTCAAAGAAAACAGAGCCAATTAGAATTACTGAATTCCTTGTTTCCCTGTAAATATCACACTTCTGTAAATACTATTGGTTATGTCAACTTTAAATTCAAAAGAATTCCATGAAATTTTTAAAAAAATTATTATTTTATTTGTCTGGATATTTTGCCTGCATGTATGTCTCTGCACTTTTTCACACAGTGCTGGCAAAAGCCAGGCAAGGCCATCAGAGCCCCTGGAACTGGAGCTACAAACAACTGTGAGCTTCCATGTGGGTCCTGGGAACCGAACCAGGGTTCTCTGGAAGAGCAGCTGGTGCTGAAACAATGTTATGCAATTAACGATGGATCTATAACATCAGTCACGATGGCATTTACCTGGAAAAATATAGGCATTGTTTCCTTGGCCTGGGGTGAAGACTCGTCCATCCTGGAGTTTCACTGGCTCAAATGGGCTGCCACTGGCAAACAGACACCTGCCCTGTTAAGACGAAATCATCTCAATTTTTCTGGCTACTTATTCAGAGAAATTCATAAAAGAGTAAGTCTCATGGTTAAGTTAGACTACTAAATTACCTAGAAACAAGAAATCGTTTACTACAGAACATAGTCCTTTAATCTAAATTCTTTTATTAGAATAAAGCTTGTTTTGTGCATAGTACATAGGCAAATGAAGTTGAAAAATATCCATTTAACTCTTTAAACCCTAACACTCTACTTCCTTTATAAAATTAACACTGGTTAATAAATAGCACCTCAAATAATAAAGACTGATGGGAACCTCATAAATGAAGCGGGATATAGCAAAATTAATTTCCTGCCACTCGTGGTCCATCTGCTCCACAAGCTCTGTGCTGGGCGCTCTGTGTGCCACTCAGTCATTCACCTTTCCTGAAAGCCCTGTTTGCTTGGTACCCACCTTCCAATCACTGATTAACAGAACCAACAAGTACAGCAGAAACTAAGGCTAGGACATTTTCAAGTACTTTGTAAACACTGTGTCTAAAATTTGTAGCAGTTAAATTTGAATCCAAATTTTTATAAATCTAAATTCATTGTTTTTTTTTCTATTATACCATGATACCCACCCCCAAGTTTAAAATATGGGCATGTGATATAATTACACTACCTTTACACAACAAGCTTGCCATGCTGCCTTGTTAACGAAAGGTAAGCCTCCACATATTTTTTTTCTTTATCTAGGTTCAGTACTACGTCTATAGAGATGTGATGCTAGTGGAACTGTCTATATTTCCAAAATAAACTGGACACCCCTATGATCGAAGGGGCTATACATTTAATTCATAAAAAACTGTTTACATTATTACCTTGCCCCACCAAATTCAAAGAACAAAGGCACACAATAGCACTCCAACAGGGCAACCTATCTTGGAATGTTCAAGAACAGCTAATGTTAAATCATGTTTAAATACAAAATTTAGTTAGATTAAAGAATGATTGACAGAAGCCAGGTGGTGGTGGTGCATGCAGAGGCAGGCAGATCTCTGTGAGTTCGAGGCTAGCCTGGTCTACAAAGCTAGTTCCAGGACAGCTAGGGTTGTTACACATAGAAACCCTGTCTTGAAAAACAAAAACAAAAACAAAACAAAAGATTCACAGGAAACTAACTGAAATGGAAAGACAAATCGCCACTTACTAGAACATCCAACAGTTGCCCCCATCTCTCGAGTGTCAGGACTACAGGTATGTATCACAACAGCTGGCTTATGCAATACTGGGGATCTACTAGTGGCTTTGTGCATGTCAGGTAAAACTGTACCAACTGAGCCATGTTCCCAAGCCCTAACACTAGTAGTCTTTATAGTAAATGTTGGACAATCTGAAGGGCTACGTTACATGGTGTCACTTTAGTAATCTCAATATAGTGCAAATTCAAAAGTTAATTTCAAAATGATACGAAGTTTAGGTGTGGGAGCAAGCTAACCACGCTAATGGCTCAGGAAAGTATCTCACATGTACGATTCCACACGCTAAGTTTTTTCCACTCATTCTACAGTTAGTAGATGGTCCTCATGCAAAGCGTAACACGGTCAGATTTCACGACAGCAGCAGTCTAGTTTTAACTGGTTATTAAAACATGAAGACACTGTTCCAGCAATTTCCTCCTGTAATCCCAATTGCTTAGGAGGCAGACAAGAAGATAATTGTGTTCAAGGGCAGCCCAGACAACATTGAAATCTCATCTCACAACAGAAAAGGGAGTATTCTTCTTGCTGAGCAGCAGAGGGTGTCAGAGCAACAAGTCATTTCTCTCCTAAAAAGAGGAGCACTAAAAACTCAGGAGGCAAATACAAAACTTAACACCACTGTTTTGTGTGACAGGGGGAAAGAATTTATATGAACTCTGACTCAATGGTTCCATGCTTTTTAGTCTGGGAAGAGAATCTCAAGTTTCTTACACTTGTGTGTGGTGTGTGCCCATTTACATGGTAACGTAAACAAATGACTTGTGGTAGTTTGTTCTCTCCAATCCATGTGGGATACAGGAACTGAACTCAGAACACCTGTCTTGGTGATAACTCCCTTTCCTGCTAAGCCGTCTCCTTGGCCTAAAAGCTGCATCTTAAAACTGATTGTTGACAGTTTATCAAACTATTCTCTTTGGAGAATTTTGGCTCTTCCCAAAAATGTGTATTAAGTTCAACAATATTGTTCAAAAATAAAATTCTCAAATATCTGAGCAGTCTTTTATTGATTTAGAACTTTGTAAAACACTATATATATGTAGACACACATATATAATGTTATATGTTTCTTTATTTTGAAAATGTCAGAGCTACTGATATATTAGATCTGAGCCTAATGTTTATTATGCAAGAGAATGGCTTAATTTGGGGAATAACAGTCATTAATTTTATCCAAAACTCATAGACAGGATAAGCAATCAAGCTAACAATAATACTTTATTTTGGTAAAAGCTTACGACTAAAGAGAATACTTTTTTTAAAAATGTAAAATTTTATGTGTATGGGTTTTGCCTGCATGGATGTCTGTGCACTGTGTGTAACTGCTGTTTATGGAGGGCAGAAAAGAGGAGGAGATCAGTTTAAAAAAACTCTTTTACGCTGATTTGTGAGTGATTTGAAAAGAAAGGATTTCAATCGGTATTATAGATTTAATAATAGTCACAAGAATTTATTTTTCTGACAAGTAGTGGCAGCGGCAGAAGGAGCTGAGAAAATAAACACTCTAACAACGAGAAAAGGGAATGCTAAGTCCATCTGCAACACGAAACTGCGACCAAACAAATTCTCTAAGTTCTGCTCTGGCGGTGACATTTCAGGCTGTTTTATGCTCATGTCCCCTCTGGTTACTGTGGAGTGACACTAAGAAGTACGTCCTACAGAGTTTTAAAAGAAGCAGAGAGGAACCACAGCAATCAGGGTTTGGTGCCAGGGGACTGGAGAAAGAAGGCTCTGAGACCCATTGTTTCTAGCATTCCAAGCATTTCCCTTCAAGGTGACTGCTGATCTCCACAGCAGCCTGGGGCTGAGATCCTGAGCAGCTCTGGGGAGGCTCCAGAAACACAGGCAAAGAGCAGCTCAGAGAACACATGGATAAAGGTTCTCAGTAAATACCTCGGGCTGCCCAGCAGGAAGGAGCGAGGGAGGGATGGAAGCCTAGCCCTTACCTGACTGTGTGCCAAATGGATTAGAGCCACAGAGCCCGGCCTATCAACCACTAGAGAGGTAAAGGCCCCAAGCCTCAAGTAACTGTTAAACCTGCCATCCACACTACCCAGCATTCAGACAAACAACCGGCTAAGCTTACCAGAGAATTACAAACTAATTGGGGGGGGGGGGGAGATAATAAAATGGCTTTACAGAAAGGGAGATTTTGTTACAACCAGAAACTTTAACTATAATTTATGTATTCAGGAAATGAAATGAAAAGACAGAAATTTCAACAGTGAGATGCGGCTGTGCAGTCCTCTGATCTGGGCACCTGGGAGGCTGGAGCAGGAGGACACTTAAGTTTCAAGCCTGAGCTACACAGTGAGAGTTTGCAACAACAACAACAACAACAACAAAAAACCCCCAAAAATCCACAACGGGAAAAGATTCAGTAGAAAGCTGAAAGATATGCCAGGGGACAAATAAGTATTCAAGTGACGACTGAGGCCGTGAGATGAGACAGCTCAGTGGGTGACCGTGAGGGCCGCCCGCCTGACTACTTCACTTAATCCTCAGGACCCACACGATAGTGAACACTGGCACTGGCCTCTGACCAACACACACATGACCAAACTGTCCTCTGACCAACACACACATGGTGTGGCATGAGTCTGCCCACATACAAACACAAAATAGTATGTTTTTAAATTTTAGAAATGGGACAGTACTATTGATGATTTTGATCATTTATTTATTTGTTTACTGGAGGGGGGCTGTGCAAGTTCCTGCCGAGGCACACAGGTAGAGGTCAGAGGACAACCTGTGGGACTCAGTTCTCTCCTTCCACCACATGGATTCTGGGAACTGAACTCGGGCTGTCAGGGCCAGTGGCAAAGCCTTTACTCACTGAGCGACCTTACCAGCACCCATATCATTATTTTTAAAAGACTCAACTTCTGAGAGATATAGTGTTTACAGTTGATGTCTAAGATCTTTAAAATCATCTGGGGAGATATGAAAAAGACAAAATTACCAGTGAGTTGTTAGCAATAAGAATAATAATTATTCTTTACATTCTTTATTTATGAGAGTATAACCAAGCCAGGAGGTGGTGGTGCACACGCCTTTAATCTCAGCACTCAGGAGGCAGAAAGGCAGGCAGATTCTGTGAGTTTAAGGCCAGAAAGGTCTACAGACAGAATTCCATGACAGCCAGAGCTACACAGAGAAAGCCCGTCTCAAAAAAACCAAAAAATAAATAAATAAAAAGCAAACAAGTATAACCTAACAATTATATTCATGAATATTCATATAGTCAAGAAATTAAGTAGGAATTAGGCACATCATGGTAAACAGAACTGTAAAATTCATATCCTAGGGCCAAGGAATACATCTTAGTGGTAGCTTGGTGGCCTAAATGTGCACATCTGCAAGGCTACAGGTTCATTACACAGGATGAAGGAAGGAAGGAAGAAAGGAAGGAAGGAAGGAAGGAAGGAAGGAGGGAGGGAGGGAGGGAGGGAGGAAGAAAGAGAAAAGAAGAAAAAGATAGCTCCATTTCCTGGAGTCACTTTGACCATCTACAAGAACGGAAGAAGTGATTACCCGGTGGAGATTAAAACACCATCCCACAGAACACGAGGGGACCCCGAGTACACACATGCGTGCATACACGGTACACACATATGCTCGTGTCTGTGACTGACATGCAGTATAGCAACAGTGTCCAAGGCCCAAAGCACTGACTCGCTAACCGTCTGGGTGAAAGTAAGAAGTCTCGTCCAGACAGCCTCAGTTCACAGCAGAGCAAAAGCCAGTCCCAGTGCAGGCAAAAGCTGACGGCGAAGGGTGTCTGAAGGGAGTAAAGGTGTCGTTTATAAAGTAAGAAAAAGAGAGCCGGGTGGTGGTGGTGGTGGCACAGGCCTTTAATCCCAGCACTCTGTAGGCAGAGCCAGGCGGATCTTTTGAGTTTGAGGCCAGCCTGGGCTACAGAGTGAGTTCCAGGACAGCCAGGACTGTTTGACAGAGAAACCCTGTCTCCAAAAAAACCAAAACAACAACAACAACAAAAAAAAAATCAAAAAGAAAAAGAAAAAGAGAGCAGAATTTCCACAAGTGAAAACTATGTAAGAACTGGCACCAAGACCCCAAGGACCGACTGACACGGAGGGAAGGGACGGCAAAGCGGAAGGGGCCAGGCCAGTCACAGTGGGCGGCACACACAACCGAAACAGTCTAGACACGGCCACAGTACCCACTGTGCAAATGCAGTCTCACAAGAGAGAATGTGGCACAGCAGAGACACCAGCCCTGTGTTTCCAAAGCAGAAATTACACTCAACTGTCAGCCACCAAGCCGTGGACTCGGGAGCACTCTGTCTCCGGCGAGAATTAACACAAAGAAAACCACACACCCAAGTCCGTGCTCAAAACCGGGAGCCATGGCGTCAAGACACAATTCAGAACCAACAAAAACAGAAAAAAAAAAACTGTTCTGAAAGCACTGAAATACAGCAATGTTAACTCCACGTGGGGTGAAAACGCCCTTCAAAATGACGGCGAAATACACCGCCGAAAGACTTCCTCAGACCCACACGGAGGGCCTTCTGGGAGGAGAACTGTCCCGGATAGAAGCAGACGGGCGGGAAGGATGGTTATAGGATGAGAAACAAAAACAAGAACCTTAAACGCAGGCAAATCAAAATGGATAGTTTCCACAGAAAAAGACTTAAGAGAAAAGAAGCCTGTTTGGTTTCTATCCAGAGAAGCACAGATGCCCAGCGGGCGGGCGGGCGAGTGAGTGGTAGTCATGAGGTAACGGCTCTCAGAAATGATAGGTTAAGACTTGGTGACCCGCGGCCATCGCCACCTGAACACTGACGAACCACATGCGCACTAATGTGCGACTTCTAAGCCGATGGACCACCGCAGCAACCTGTGGGATTTTCTGACAGTACCTCCGTGAGTGTGTAGGCCTCTTCAGCGGTGCACTCGGCCTGGGCCGTAGGATTACTCAGCGCAAATATTATGGGTCTTTCATTGATAGAGGCCATGGCTTTGATGACGCCAGGAGTAAAAAGGCGGCCAGCACCTGCCACTCCTACAATAAAGGATGGAAAAAAACAGTAAGCACGGGCATAACAAACCGGTTCTTGCTAATTGTTTTTATAACCCGCTTACCATAACGAAACCACAGGAATCATTACGAAGATAGATTTTTGTAGTGATGGGAGAATACTATGGGGACACAGCTTCAGATACGAAAAGAAAAGAATGAAATGCCGAAAAATTTCACTTAAATATGTATTGTCTAGCTCGCACAGTAAGCTCTAGGGAAAGCGGTAAAAAACATGACTCCTCCATTCTAACCAGGGACAAGGAGACAGTACTGTGAGAGTCTACTCATCCAAGGGACCAGAAACAGACCCTCGGAGAGACCAGACAGTAGCCGCCAGGGCCTGGGGAGGCGCCACGTCATTTAATGGGCACAGTTTCAGCTTCAGGGGTCGCACCCCACAGGTTGAGAACCACTGCTCTGGACCTAAACAATGAGTGGATACATTGTTTCCATACTGAGTTTTGAGAGAAGTGGAGTCAAGAACATTTTAAGATTTCTTCTCAGTATAAAAGTAATAAGTTCTTATCAATAAAAAGAAGAGGCATACTTTTCTCAGCATAGGAACTCACTGTGAAGGTTTTACGGTTCAACACTGAACAGAGTTCCTAAATGAAAACTGGTAAAACAGAAGACTGAGAACTGAAATCTACAGCTACACAGGGAACAGCGCTGTATCTGTGCCGGGAACTCAGGGCTGCGTCGGCACAGATGTCAGCGACATGGGCCTCACAAAACACACCCAAAGTTTCCGCTTGGCTGCCAATGAAATTCCCACTCTGCACTGCATTTTCTTGGTACAGTCTTGAAATGACCTTGGCCTTTTAAGGTTGCATTCAACGGTCACAACTCTACAAGTAACACACTATAAAGAGCCAGGCATGCAGTCCCAGTGCCTTGGAGGGCTCCAGTGTTCAAAGCCAGCCCACAGGAGAGTAAAAGAGCTTCGGTTCTGTTTTCAGTGAAAGTTCAATTGTAATTTTAAAATTACATTTCTCTATTCAGTGTCTGCATGTGTATGTATGTGTGGGGGCGCCATGCCATGGAGTACATGTGGAGAGGACAACTTTGCAGGAGATGTTCCTCTCCTACTATGTGGAGCCTGGGGGCTCAGCTCACACCATCAGGTGTACAGCAAGCCTTTACCTGCTCAGCCATCTTGCTGGCCCCATTTCCAGATTTTTAGATAACCTTTCAATAAGTAGTCTAAACTGGCCTTAAACTCTTAATCTTGCCTTAGTCTCCACAGAGTGTTGAGATTACAAGTGTGCACCACCATATTTAGCATGAGATTCTGTCTCTTAAAATTTTTATTCCCGGGGTGTGTGTGTGGGGGGGGGTGGCAGCAGCAGCGCGGTGCACGCCTTTAATCCCAGCATTTGGGAGGCAGAGGCAGGTAGGTCTCTGTGAGTTCAAGGCTAGCCTGGTCTACAGAGAGAAACCCTGTCTCGGAAAAAAATAAATAAAATGTTTATGCACAGTAACCAAAAATATTTTTTTGAGTCAGCCCTCTTTATCTGTGGGGTTCTGTATACACAGATTTGATAGACGTACATTTTCAATGTAGGCTGGAAACGCTGAGGGAAACAAAACTGTGTACGTAGTGAACACGAGCAGACCTTTTTGCATCATTTTCTATCAATACAGTGTTAAGTGTAGGCCGTCTGCAGGTGTGCTCAGGTGTGTAGTGGGGTGTGTACAAGTTACGAACAAGTCCTACACCTCTGAACGCAGGGGACACAGGTGTGGCAGGTTTGGGTATGTCCAGTGGGCCTTGGCTCCAGTCCCCCCATACACTGAGATCACCTGCATATGCTAAAAGCAAGGTAAAATACATCAATGTACTTTAGTAATCCTCCATGATAGTTATGGCAGACAGCTTATTTATTAACAGCTTCACTTACCAATTATAACTGAAGGCTTCAATTCATTCACTGCATCTTCAAAAGTTCCAGGTATGTTCTCCGGGGCCCGGTGAGCAAACGGTTCCTGGTTACTATCGATGCTAGCAGTCCGCCCCTGAATGTTTTGATAAAATACAGTATCACCAAGTGCATATTAAACTGGACAAATCAATTAGATACATTTTGTCCTTATAACACAAATGTGTTTTTATTTAATTCTCTCTTCAACATTTATCTTCTAATTTTAACATCACAGAATCCAAAAATACAGTCCATCAAATTACATTATGTCTAGAACACAAACTTTGCAGTCTCTTTCAAACACTCATTCCTTCCATGAAGTCCTCCTAAATTCAATATTTACAATGAAGAATCTTTAGTATTTTAGAAATGTAATATAGCAAATATTGAAAATTTGCCCACCAAGTGGGGAAAACATAGCCTACCAAATTTATGAACAGTTACACCAAAAAGTTTGTTTTGGGTACTAGGAATAGAACCCAGGGCTTTGAACATATAGTCAAATGCTCTACTGTGGAGGCAAACTGCCCAACTCCACTCTCCCTTTAAGACAGGGTCTCGCATGGCCTAGCCTTGGCTGGTTTAAGCCCTGCCCAAGCATCTCTAAGTACTAAGGTTAAGACTACTCAGAGAGCCTCGGTATCACCACAGCTCTAGAGAGTGGGGATTTTTTAGTAGGGAACATGCAGCGTATCCAAATGGATGACAGGTTTAGAACCACTAGAAGAAACTGAAAGTCCAAGACCCACAGACCAAGCTCCTTTAACTTTTATATTCTAAAAACCAGAACCAAAACAACAGCAAAACACACTTGAGGGTCCAGGTGAACAGGGATGCTCGCCTGTGTGGAGGAAGCTGTTGTCACCACCAACACTACAGTCCCTTTAGACTCGGACTCTTGATGAAAACCAGCACTACAACGTGAAGCCCTGAACTGCAGACCTGCAGAAATATAGTCCTCTCCGGGTAAATGTGTGATGTTTCCAACAATTCCACTCTACATGGATTAGCAAACACTGCAGCTACAGCACCTCTGTAAGAACTGTTTAATAATCCAGACTGGGCTTTATACCCAGGCCACGTTCTTAGCTATTTACTCTGCCTCCATCTCTTTGAAACTGATGACTTTGAAAACAACAAAATCTTTGATCAAAAAAAAAAGTCTTCTCAAGAGCAACAAGTGCTCTTAGCTGCTGAGCCAGCCCTCTATGATCATTTTAAACTTGCTGCTGTGATTATAAAACTTCATAAGGAAAACAAAACAAAAAAACCCCAAAAACAGGGACTTAGGTTCAGGGACCCCCACAAGACCTATGGTATTCTTTAGCTGATTAAAAACAGTAACCAATGCAAAGGAATGCAGGCAGGCAGGCTCAGAGTTGCTAAAACAACCCAAGGAAGCTCCTTATTACATATGAACTGACACAGGGGATTATGACTTAAACAACATTACAACATTGAAGCGTTTCTGCTCAAATATTAGATGTATTGCTAATAGTTTACACAGAATGTTGGGTTCTAACTCAAACTTAGTTTCAGTGTTAGGGGTGGAGCCCAATGATAGAATGCTTATGTTTGCCTAGCGTAAGGCCTTGGGATCAATCCCCAGAACCACAAAAAATTTTAGTTTAGGAGAGTCAAATACAATCAGATATAATAACAGAGCTTGAGAACACAGCAAGAGAAAGTAAGTCTGGTACCAGCACACAGATTATGATTTAAGAATGAAAGAAGAGTCTTTATAAGAGACAGTGTACTGGTTAGCTGTAACTGCCAACTTCATACAACAACCCAGAATCACTTGAGAAGAGTCTAAATGAAGAATTATCTAGACCAGGTTGGCCTTTGCCTGGTAAGAGTTAGACATGTGTGGAGGGTGTATGTATGCATGGATTGTCTGGATTGCCTTAACTGAGGATGGATGGAAAACCTACCCTAATGTGGATGACTCCATGTCACGGGCTGGGCCTGGACAGTGTCACAGTAAGAGGAGCCAGACAACAAGAAGCAAGCATGCATGCATTTATTCTCTCTACTCTGGACTGCAGTTGCGACACTACAAGTTTCTGCCTTGACTTCCCCACAGTAATGGATTATAACCTGGAACTGCAGCCAAGTAAGCCCCCTCTCCCCTATGCTGCTCTTTGTCGGGGCTGTTTTATCACAGCAACAAAAACGCAACCATGACAGACAGCAAGATGCGATGGTCTCTGCCAACAACACAGTGGAGGCCAGCTCCTGCACACTGTGGTAGGAGTGAGATGTCCGTCTGTAAGGGGTGAGACGGTCAACACCAGAGCCAGATGCTCTGCGGTTCCTGCAAGTTCTGCATCCTTACCTTAACTAATAAGCCGTTCTTGTCGAACATCCAGACCTTCCTCCGTGCCTCCTCTTCTGAGAGGCCACTTTCCACCATACACATGACTATAAGATTTGCAATTCCAAGTGCAGCCTGTCCAGGAAGCAGAGTTTTAAAAATCAAGCCTAGAGTATGAGATGATGCTCAACTGCTCTATATGTGAGGATCATGTTATCGGCCACATTTGCTTTATTTCCCCTTACAAATTACACAGCCTCTCTGATCACAAAGTACTTTTTATTTTATAAGAGATCAAGATTCACACCATTTCACCAAATTCTAAATTCATTGTATCTTCAATAAGCACCACCATGCTGTCTGACTTAATTTTTTTTTTCTTTTGAGACAGAGTCTCTCTGTGTAGCCCTGGCTGTCCTGGAACACACTCTGTAGACCAGGCTGGCCCCGAACTCACTGCCTTTGTCTCCCGAGTGCGATGGAATCAAAGGCATGGGCCGCCACCCCTGGTCAGTCTTACTTTATAGAAGAAAACAGAGTACTGGTCTGAAACTGTAAAAGCTTTAAAAACTTACCTCTCCTGCCCCAAGAAATAAGATTTTGTGTTCTGAGACTGGTTTCCTAATAACTTTTTGGGTTGCAAGAAGGCCCGACAGAGCGACTGCAGCTGTCCCTGTCGGAAAACCCATGATTTGACCATGAGACAAACAAGACACATTATAATAAACATTTAAAATTTAGGGGAAATGCTTTTCACTTCTGCTTTACCTTGGATATCATCATTGAAGGTACAGTATTTTTGCTGGTATTTTCTTAAGAACCTGAACGCGTTATGATTCCCGAAGTCTTCAAACTGAATGAGCGTGTTCCGGCCGTATCTAGAAACAGCAAACTCTTTAATAATCGTGTTGAAAGCACCACTGTTAAACAGACTTCCTGTTTACTATTTCTATGATGAGCATCTGAAAGAAAGATGTTATACTGGCTCAAGACCTTGAGTTTCAGAGCTTGTGAAAGTCTAGAGCCCCAATGTGGACATCTGTTACTTGATGGACATGGAGGCACAAATGCGTCTACGGCCATTCTCTGTGTAAACGGTTGCCAAGGGCCCAGGAGGGTGTCCAATGCATACAGGCACAAAGTGACCCCCTAAAAGGGATTCTTTCTGCATTTCAGAGAGCAGACCTTTGGAATGGATGAGTCTCGTTAAGTAATGGATGTCCAACAACGCAGAAAGGTTCATTAAGTAAACAGCAGGAGAGAGCTATCAGGTGAGTTCGCTCTGGTGACTGGAGTAAGAAGGAAGGCCGTGCAGGTGTGGAAGCACACGCATCCTGCACCAGAGGAGCTACAGCAGGAGAGAGCTGTCAGGTGAGTTCGCTCTGGTGACAGGAGTAAGAAGGAAAGCCGGGCAGGTGTGGAAGCACACGCATCCTGCACCAGAGGAGCTAGGCTGGAGGAGCACAAGTTCGAGGCCAGTCTAGAAAACACAGGAGACTGACTCAAACCAATAAACCAAGAAAATAAAAGGAAAAAAAGCCTGGAAAGGAAGCTAGCTGCACTGGGTCTTCATCTGGGAAACAAATAAGAAGAAGTAAAGAGGAAAGTTAAACAAGGTACATTCTAGTGACCCTGAATTTTCAACAGCCAGGGTATTACATATTTCAGGGTTCACACTAAAGACAGGGAGAAGCTGGCTCCTGTTGAATCCCTGAAGGCTACAGAGGAGGGAAGAATTCAGAGGCCTCCTCTTAGCCGTGGTAACCTACCAGTGGTGTGTGACACGTGCGAGTGTGGGGACAGGAAAGACAGAGCAGCAGCCAGGAGTCTATGACGACCCAGGAAACGTGAAGCAGATGCCATGGAATACCAGAACAAACTGGAAAGTGTGGGGCAGTCCAGGGCCAAGGCGGTCTGGATCTCTAAGACGACACTATCTCATCGTCCAAGGAAGGAAAGTGAGAAAGAGGAGGCGGTGTGTGGGAAGATGAGCAGTTGAGCTCTGAATCAGTCACCGTCTTTTCCTCTACAAGGAATTCATGTCTGAGTATCTCCACGTGCCGGTAATTTTAGGAGCTGAGCTAGAGTTTGGAAGACGGCTCGGGGGGTAAAAGTGCTTGCTCAGTAAGTGTGAGGTCCTGAGTTCAAATACCAAAAACCCTCAAAAAAGCTGGACTCAGTGTGAGCATAAATAATCCAGTACTCTTACAGAGAGACAGAAGGCAGAGGCAGGAGCATCTCCGGAAGCCTGTGAGCCAGCTAGCAGCATACAAAGCATACCACATAAGGGGGTATGCAGTACAAAAAACAATGAAGAGACCCCGGTTGAAGGGTGAAGGTTGAAGGTGAAGATAGACACAGGAGCTTGGTTTCTCACCTCCACACGCTTGCCGTGGTACATGCACCAGCATTCACACACATAAATGCATATGCACGCACACATGTGTGTACACACCCGGGGGGGGGGGGGGGGGAACAAAACAAAAAAAAGAAAAAATCTGGGTTTTAAGCTGGGGTAAAAAAAAACCATTGAAAAACTCCCAAAAAAAAAAAAAAAAAAAAAAAAAAGTAAGGCAATACACATTTTTACAAGATTAATCCCAGTGTTAGATGGAAATGAACTAGAGAGAAACTGGCTAGAGAAGGGCTTAGAGGAATCCAGGGGAGGTGAAAGGCGGCTGTGGTAACAGAAAAGACACACTTCTGAGGCATGCACATGGTGGTACCAGCGGAGTCTGAGGAGCTCTGATGGAACGGTCGATGGAGGAGAGTCATAAACGGCAACGAGATTAAAGGTTTGGCAATGGGGTGAACGTTACTGCCATTATTAGCAGTTAGGAATAGAGAAGGAAGGCTGTTTGGAAAGGAGAAGAATTCAATTTGAGATAGGAACAGGATACAGTGATAGAATTTCTCAAGACAGGATGCCCCAGCAGTTCAGAGTGCAGGGCCACACAGGTGGCTTGATGAGTCACATGTATGGAGGCCACAATTTACTGTACATGCAAGAACTGAGGGTCCAGCTCAGTCATACAGTGCTTGTCTAGCATGTGTGAGGCCCTGAACTCCATTCCCAGGACAGCAGCCCACAAAAAAACCTGAGTTCAACCCACAAAAAAACCTGAGTTCAACCCACATAAAGGTAGATGGAGAGAAGAGACTCTACAAAGGTGGCCTCTGGCCTCCACATTCACCCCAAACACACATGCACACATCTCCAGAAACAAACAAATAAACCCCACAAAGTGAGCCCAGGTAAGACGTCAAAGATGCAGGAGAGCTCTGGTGGAGTGGAGGGAATGAGCTCGGGGCTCGACCACGGAAGGCTTATGGGAGGAACGCACTGTGAGAGTTTAGGAGAGGCGAGAGCAGACTTCCTTCTAGATGTCACATAATCCTAGCCGGCAATGCACAACAGAGGTACCATCTTGTGCCAGCACGTTTCAGTGGGCATGAAAATGTTCCCACAATTTAACCCTTCCCGACTCACATGCTCTCGGGACATAAAAGAAAACAGCAGAATGGTGCCCCCCCACCCCCCACCCCCATAAGAGGTTCTTTCATAACCATCAGCTTCACAGGATACCTGTCAGTAATCGCCTTCATAAACTCATCAATCAGGTCATCATAGAGTTGGGAACGATCTCGCTTCTGATACAAGCCCATATAAAATGGATCTTTTAATAGTGCCTATATAAGAAATTGAATACAAAAATAAAGTCTTTTATTACAGTATTTATTTACATTAAACATATAAAACTTTAATCCTTAAAGAAATTTCATAGACTTGATTCACTCCTATTTATATAAACATTAAAAGCCACGTTTAAGAGAAAGATTTAACATCTAAAATGGCAAGATTTTCCCCTTCACAAATCATCTTCAGAGATGGCTATAGTTGGTTATTTTTGTTTGTTGTTTTAGGATAGGGGAGGCTGGGCAAAGGGGAGGGTGTTACTCACAGTATTATCAGTTCCCACGTCGATGCACACAGGCAGGCACTTCTCAGGCTGTATTCCTGCACATGCTGTATACAAACAAAGCTTTCCTACTGGAATCCCCATTCCATAGACACCCAAATCTCCGAGACCCAGAATTCTCTCTCCATCGGTCACCACAACAGCCTTCATTATAAATAAAATAAAACAAAAAGCGTATTAAAAGCTGCCAAAAGTGGGGCACAAAGAAGTGCATTTAAAGAGGATGGATTCACTTGTTCTGTTTCTACTCTCACCTTCAGAAGCAGAATCATTTCTTACCTAGTTCCAAACATAACCCCATGAGCATACTGAAACTAGGACTTCTGCCTATTATGAGGTATTAAAGGAGAATTAACTAGACATGCTTCCCATCTGACTTTGGCTTGGGAACAGAATGAGGGGACAGGAGGATCAAGTTATGTATTCTTTCCATAGTCTGAAACATAGGAGAAGTGAATTAAAGTCCAAAGTTACCACAATAAAAAGTCTAAAAATAAACAGCATGATTTCCAAACCTAGGGCAATCAAGAAAAACCTTAGCAATATAAAGGAGAAAAACAACAATCTAGATTTTAAATACATATATATGCAACTACATACAAGTGTGTAAGACGATACTGTAAATTTAGTTATTTTACCCAATTTTTCCTACATTATCTGAACTAATGATTTTGGAAGGATGGGGGAGAGGGAGGCAGCGTCCAATTTAGCACAGGCTGGCCTAGAATTCCTTAAGTAGTGAAGGATGACCCAATCCTTGTACTCTCACCGTGGAGGTGCTAGGATTGCACACTGCTGAACTCACGATTCATCAGTGTTTGAGAACGAGACAGTCACACTATAGGCCGTGAGAGGACAGCAGTGACAAGCACAGGGCCACCCAAAGGTCTTTCAGTAAGTTACTCAGTTTGCCTCATGAATTCAGTTACATTGACCATGGCTTGTATTTGCTACATTTAAAACTCTCTTGATAGTACAGTATTTGTCAAGGACCTAAATCTACCTTAGACAAAAAGAGACAGACAGACAGACAGATAGACAAAGACAGAGAGATAGAGAGAGAGAACACACTACCCCCTAGAACCAAAGTTTCTATGTCATTTCTTTCCTTTTCTGAGCCAGGGTCTCATGTATCCCAGGATAGCCTCCAACTCAAGCTTCTGGGCCTTCTGCCTTTTCCTCCCAAGGGGAGGGACTATAGGATTACAGGTCTGTACCACCACACTGGGTTCACTGGGTTGAGCATTCGATTTTCTCTACCAAGAAACTAAAGTGCCGGGCGGTGGTGGCGCACGCCTTTAATCCCAGCATTTGGGAAGTAAAGCCAGGTGGATCTCTGTGAGTTCGAGGCTAGCCTGGTCTACAAAGCGAGTTCCAGGAAAGGCACAAAGCTACACAGAGAAACCTGTCTCGAAAAAAAACCAAAAAAAAAAACAACAAAAAAAACAAAGCTGGAGGGGCTATGACCACACTCGCTTTGTACACTAGCGTCAACGTCTCTCTCAGAGCGAAGCCCTGTCCCAGTGATCCGTCTCAGAGCGATTACTGCCTACTGCCGGCACCTCCTCAGACACAAAGCACACATCTGCATGTATACGTAAGTGTAAACAGCTCAACGTGACAAGGGAAACTTGTCTTGGCGATCTAAAGTTGACTTACAAGGAGGAGAAGACATGTGAGAAGGAGGGTGTGCTCTTCGTACCTTAACATGATTTTCTGGCCAGTTATCCACAATTGATCTGACATGACCTCTGTCTGAGATTGAAATAAACAATCCCCTGCAACAGAACAAAACACCTTCGCATTTCATGACCGATATTTTCTATGTCTTTGTTCATAATTGGGATTCTTAAAGATATTTTAATAAAGCATCAAGATATGGTTTCATTTCCAAGCACTGATACATTTCTAAACACTTCAGCTCTTTCAAATGATAACTATGCTGCTTACAGAATAACAAAGATTATTGTTAACTGATGTGATCATTTTCCCAAAAAGAAATGTGTCCCCATTGCATGATCTAATCATCAAAGTGAAAAATAAAGAAAAATTCCTACATAGGAAACAAAGAATTCATGCTGTAACAGCATCCAAAAGCCCTGGCCCGTGTGGTTACGTCTCCTGTCAATTCTCATCTGTGGTGCACATGAGGATCACTCAAGGAGCTTTTTACGAACTACACCTGGGCCCACGCCTCGACTAACTGAACCACCACCACAGGGTGAGGTCTAGGTGGCACACTTCTCAGTTTCCTTTTCTCCTTTAAGCTGAGTTGGAAAACTCTCTTCTCAGAAGAAACCACACATGTGGCCAACCACTAGGCTATCTCCTAGAAATGTTCTGAATACTTTGGTAATAGCACCATACGGGTTCAACAGTGCTTTTCGGTGTCAGGGAGTTTCTGTCACATAAGCACAGAGGGTGCTCACTAAGTTCAGGCTGCTAGACCTTCTTCCTCATCAGAAGCTTGTGGGGAGAGAGAAAGTTGGCAGGGTTCGACCTTTTAAATAATTCAACAGGTGCTTCTTACGGACTCAAGTTTGAGATGAGCCTTCAGACTAGATATGTGTGTGTTGGGGGGAGGGGCTGAGAGATGCTGTCATTCCTGATCTAAATGCCTACAAGGATATCAATATGTGAGCTGGCCATGGGAAAAAACAAGGGTTAGGGTAAATAACAGATCACAAGGGGCAGAAAAACTCAGAAACCGTCTCCGGCAGATCCAGCCCGTCTCAATGGTCTTTAACAGTTCTGTCACCCTTCCGTGACAGGCAACCATGTGTTCCCTCCTCAAGGACGTGAGGCACACGGAGGGGGAACTCTTCCTACTAAGATGTCTGACGGTGCTAGAGCGGTGTGAAGTTAAAATTCGTCCAAGCTAACTTTTCTTTTAAAAGGGAGGACAAGCATTAGAAACTAAAGCTGATAAATGAGGAAGCCACCCCCAACCTGGCAAACTGCCAAAAGGCTGAAGTGTAATTATGACCTGGGGAGGAGAAAGGTGCAGTTACTATACAACTCCTCTGATAATGGCAACAATTACTAGGAGCTAGTTAATTGAGCTATTTCTACAAAAACTAGAGATCTGAACATGTTGAGTCTTTATTAATACCAATTAGGCTTCTGATACAAATTAGGCTTTTGTGAGGCGAGAAATCTGGCAGGGATATGACCGTAACACATAGAAATCTAATTAGATATTACAGAATGTTTCCCTTACACAATCATCAACGGCATATTTGTATTTAAAAACAAGCCTTACTTAGGTCTTCTAAAGATGTGTCCATACTGAGAACAGGCAAGACCAACTGTTGGTGTATATACAATTGGCATCAGACTTTCAATATCATCTTGCAGTATTCTATAAAACAGTTTTTCATTTCTTTCTTGTATGCCCATTATATAGATGTATCTAAAATTAAGCACAGCAAATAATGTCTAAGTTAGCTTGCATCACACTGAAAAATTTGACTTTTGAAAGTTAACCTAAATGTCTAAAACTGTGCACCTTCACATACATTCATAAACACAGACACACATGCGCCCCTACTTCAAAAAAGAAACCACACCAAAACCCTAAGTTATAATTCTGTAACACACAGTACTAAAAATTAGCAGCACACAGGAGTACTTAAGTGTTAGATGATAACCAGAGAAACGACAGCTAGCCCTTTGAACGAAGGTCTGGAAACGCTAAGGGGTCAACAGGAGGCCCACACGGAAATGAAGACACTAAAGGAAATGGTATGCATCCAAATATTCACCACACACTGAAGGCCCCCAGCACTGCTCTGCAGTCCAGGGACACAGGAAACCGCCAATGCTGGAGAGTTCATAATCCAGCTGTGTTTTAAGCGTTATTGGGTATATGGAGCAGAAACACCACCAAGAAAACAAGGGTCGATCTAGAGGCCATTCTTAATTTCTTCTCTCTCTCTCTCTCTCTCTCTCTCTCTCTCTCTCTCTCTCTCTCTCTCTCTCTCTGTCTCTCTCTCCCAGTATCTTTCAACTATATCCACTTCTTCTCCCCATATCCAGCCTACACCACTAACTAGTCTTTAGAAAAATTTTTCTTTCTTGCTCCAACCCATTCTTTTAAAATACATGATCTGTGATCATTTCTAATTGTTCTTTTCTTTTCTTTTTTTTTTGGTTTTTCAAGACAGGGTTTCTCTGTATAGTTTTGCGCCTCTCCTGGAACTCACTTGGTAGCCCAGGTTGGCCTTGAACTCAGAGATCCGCCTGGCTCTGCCTCCCTGAGTGCTGGGATTAAAGGTGTGCGCCACCACCACCCGGCTCTAATTGTTCTTAAATGAATTCTAAATGCCAATAAAATAAAGCTCAAACTAAAAGTTACAAACCCTCATGTACTTTCCGGCCTCATTTCCTCTATCCTGACTTACTTCATCTCCTTGGAAACGATGCATCTGATGGCCCTGTCTCATTATCTGCTAGGAACAGTTCCTGACTCATGTCTCCTAATGTAGCTCTGAGGCCATCCATTCCCCTCTCCTACTGCACACATATACTCTACATTCCTGGGTTCTGGTCCCACTATACCCTATTATTTCTACTGTATGCAACTTCACATTGCTTTTGCACTGTTAAGAAAAGAAAAAAAAAACCTTAAGGGAGTGATTATCTGCAAAGGGAGGGTATATATATGTGGAGGTTATATGCAAACACTCTCTTATGCCGGGCTCATACAGTAAGCCATGGCTTTCAGGTAGTCATGCAATCAAAGGTCAGCAATTTGCTCTGAAATGAATTGGGTTGTTGAGCTATGGTATTTGGTAGGTTGGGTGTACTAAACACACCTTCACCTTATACTATTTTCAATTTAAAAATGGTTTATTTGAACATAACTTCATTTTAGGCCGAGACGTCTATATTTCTATATTTTATTTGGTGAATACTTACTTAAACCATTTATACAAATGAACTGTATTTTCTATATAGCTACCAGGGACAGAAATGACATCAATAATAGGTAGAAATTAAAGAGAAGATTTCTCCTCACTCTAGGGAAGTAATCAAAAGCGATCAGGCTATAAAATGGAAAAGATGGCTTTCTGAAAGAGACGATGGGGTAGTAAAGAGACAGACGACGCTTCAGGCACGTGAGAGGGAGCTGTGCCACTCTGGGCCTCCTCCTCCGACCACTCTCACTTCACTCTATGTTAGTCACTTCCGTTTGCCGCACACGGATCTTGTTCCTACCCAGGTCTCTTAAAACATCGGGGTGACACATGCCCGGAATTCCACACCATCACAAGCCTACCCTCTTCCCTAACTGTCACCATTTGTGAAGTTACAGGTACATACATCTCCACCACTGCAAAACCCTACCTACCAAAGCATCTATGTCCCCGCCCACCAGTCAGACAGTCAACTCCAGACAGACAGGCTGAATTTCACTTTATAGTAAGAAGCCTAGAACAATGCCCCCCACTTTTTCCATGGCTCAATGTCTTTCTTCCCCTTCTTACTTGAACTTCAGAGGAGATTACATTTTCCTCCCACCCACTCGCTCCTCAATGCAACTATCTTTTTGTCCCATCCAATCAACAGAACTACTCCCACAGGTCAGCAGTGTTTATATTTATCCCAATAGATACAGTCAGTCCCGAATTCAGACAATCCCCGCTACCTGCAATACCTTCCTTTCTCATTTTAACTGTTAGCTTGCAACATGCTTTCAATTTCAGCTCAGATATTGCTTCCTTCCAGAAGTTTTATCTCATTCCCCAACTTGGGCTACATGACCCTCATGCTCTCAGAATAGAAAAATGCAATTTTTCTACCACAACACACACCGCAGTACAGACAGAATGCAGTTACAGTCACAGCATAGCTATCTGCTGCTGAACTCCTAGAAGGTGGGGCTGTATGTGACTGGGTTGGTCCCTGGGCTATCATGGGAGCAAGTTAGTTATCAGCAGACGCAACCTACTTAAAAAAGCTAGTTAGCTCCCTCCTTATTATTATTATTATTATTATTATTATTATTATTATTATTTTGGTTTTTTTCGAGACAGGGTTTCTCTGTATAGCTTTGCGCCTTTCCTGGAACTCGCTTTGGAGACCAGACTGGCCTCGAACTCACAGAGATCCGCCTGGCTCTGCCTCCCGAGTGCTGGGATTAAAGGCATGTGCCACCACCGCCCGGCTAGCTCCCTCATTATTTGATGTCCCATGCAACCTCAAGTCTCTACCAGCAAGAAAGCCCTCTCCAGAGGCAGCCCCTTATTCCTGGATTCCTGCACTTCCAAATCTAGCAGCAAAATGTCACACACAAAGTGGGAGCCCAGTGAAAGCTGTGGAATGAAATGGGAGCAAGTCAGACGGCACCTTGTTTCCAATGTCCAAATCACACGTGGAATGTGAATGCAAGGCATTATCACTGGCACAGAACTTATTTCTGCCCAATTCTACAGCAGTGATCACTGGCAAGCATGCCCCAAAGGGAAGAAGACACAATCACCATAGGAGGAGGTAACTGATAAAAGAACAAACTTCACTGAGAGCATGGAAATTTCTCAGGCCATAAACAATCGCACCGTGATTCTAAAAAAGACCGCCAACACAACAACTAAACATCCCATCAGCTCTTACTTTTCTAAAGGGTTAGTCATTTTTTTCAAGTTTCTATGGAATCGTAAGGCTTGAATATCTTGCGTCTCTATTTTAGGAGGTAAAAGTCCTTGAAGACCAAGCATTTGCCGTTCTTGTAACGTAAACGCCATCCCCTAAAAAACAGAAGTGAAGAATTAAAATTAGTACTAACTGCAGGAGCAACAGCACTGCCCTTTAAAACACAAATTCAATGAAAATCCTGAAAAGTAAAACACCTTTTCCAGGAAGTTCAAAATGTTTTAAGATTGATGATATTATATACGATGAATGTATGGGAGGGTTCTGTCTTGGGGATGCTGCTGTTGGAGATGGAAGGGGACCTAAAGTACATCTGAATGTCTTGGGTTTGTTTTGGTTTTTGGATCGATACAGGGTTTCTGTGTAGCCCTGGCTATCATGAAACTTGCTCCACAGACCAGGCAGGACTCGCCTCCCTAGTGCGGTGCTAGGATTAAAGGTGTGTGTGCTACCACACCTTTAATGGCTGGCTACACTTAATGCATGTATTTTCTAATTAAGCAATATAACCTGCACATAGTCATTCCAGAGAAATATCTAGTTAAATAGAGAATACATAGGTATATAACAATGATCAGTTCTAACAATGTTCCTAGATCCCTTGGCTATTACAAACTAACTACAAGTTCATCATCTATGCCATAAGGAATTCACGGTATGTCCATACAATGAGTACCACAGAGTGCCAATCAAAGCACACTGTGGACCCATTTATGCTTAGAAAACTCACCAAAACTTCATATTATATATAGATGCATGTAACATATAAATGAAATCAACAAAATAGAGCTAAAAATTAAATCTATGTCAGAACATATTCAATTTCCAGTTTTTAGCCGTGGCTAAATTATATTAAAATGAACCCAGCAAAAATGCTTAGGTATGGATTTCTTAAAATTCTTTCCTCCATAGAAGGGATAAGGCATAAGAGCACTGGCCAAATGATCGGGAATCAACTTTTTTTTTAGTTCTGGAAAATAACCGAAAGCTTAGCATTTATCCAAGAAGAGCAGCTGAACCTAGTTTCAGACAACTGTTTGAAGCACTGGATAACGCCCACTAAACGACAGGATCCACAAAAAGCTGCATAGGAAAAAGCCTAGGGAATAAGATGTCCATAGGAGTGAGGCACGGAAAAGCTCTGAGGTAGCTGGGGGAATACAACATCCAGGAAAGAGCCGGAAGATAATCGGCCGGCTACAAGAGCAGGAGCTATACATGGTGTTTGAGTGGACCAGGCATGCATCATGCAACAGAGCCCTTAGCGAAGCACGGGAGACTAAATGGTTCTAGCTCCAGACATGGAAGTCTTTGTCCTATCCTCAGCTGACTGCCAAACTAACCAGAGACTTCATTAGATATATATAATAAAAATACACACTTAAATATTACTATAAAGTAGAATCTGAGACATAGCTCAGTGATAGAAGCTCGCTCAGCATGTACAAGGCCCGGAGTTTGATACTCAGTGCTGGATTTGGAAGAGAAAGAGAAAGAAAGAAAAGAGAGAAAAAGAAACATCTATCACTCTAAGAAGCCAAATAAGGTATGCTGGAGAGATGGCTCAGCAGGTGAGAAGACATGCTGCTTTTCAAAGGACTCAAGTTCAATTCCAGCACCCACATTGGGGGCTCACAACTACTTGTAACTCCAGGCCCAGAGGGTTCGGACACCTCTGCAGGCACAGACAGACACACAGACACACAGACACACAGACACACACACACTTTAAAGACAAATAGGCAAATCCAACATATTTACAAAATGGCTACTATGAGACATTAGAAAAGATACAAAGTAGATGAATGGTACTGCCCCAAAGGAACAAGGAATATACTCAAAAAGATAAACTCATGAGAACATGACCTTAAGACATAAAAAGCAGCAGAAAAAGACAAAAACTGGTGATGGCATAGGAACAGGGGCTAAGAATTGCTGCAGGGTTTCAGAGATGGAGCAACCACCCGTCTATGGTGGTGTGGAGAGGTCCCTGGAGTTCTGCTTTGTTTTGCTTTCTAACGTTTCTAGGGGTTGAAGGAGTCTCCAAGCATGCCCTGCTGGTGCTCTTCACCACACCATGTCTCCAGTCCTGGATCAGGAACGAGCTACAGGTTAAAGAGCATGTAAGATGTGGAGGCAGGGGGAAACTGAGAAGGGAGCTCCTTCTTTACGCACCCTGTAATGGCAGCTTGCATAACTCTCTGCAAGTATCCGACATGCTAAGATGAGGAGTACTCTGTGCACCCACTATTCCTTTGCAGGCCTCAAACTCCTGTAAACACGGTATGCTAAACAGCTCATAATTTTTCTCTTACAACAGAAAAAAATAGAATAGGCAAAATTTTTACAGCAAGTCTTTTAAAACAGATCACACCTTTAATCTCAATGCAGCATTCCCAAAAGGGCATACTTCATGTATTGTGATAAACTCTATGTGCCCTCCTGCAAGCTTTCTTTAAGAAATCTCTTTTCAGAATTACATTTTTAAAATATTACATTGTCTGAGTTAGGGTTTCTATTGCTGCAATGAAATATCATAACCAAAAAGCAAGTTGGGGAGGAAAGGGTTTATTTGGCTTACATTTTCAGATCATAGTCCATCACTGGAGGAAGTTAGGACAGGAACTCAAGCAGGGCTGAAACCTGGAGTCACAAGCTGATGCAGAGGCCACAGAGGGGTGCTGCTTACTGGCCTGCTTGCCCTGGTTTGCTCAGTCTGCTTTCTTAGAGAACCCAGGACCACCAGTCCATGGATGGTACCACCCACCACAGTCTAGGCCCTCCCCCATTGATCACTAATTGAGAAAATGCCTTCCAGCTGGATCTCATGGAGGCATTTCCTTAACGGAGGGTCCTTCCTCTCTGATGACTCTAGCTTGTGTCAAGTTGACACACAAAACCAGCCAGTCCTTGTATATATTTATCCAGAGTTACATTTTATTGATGACTGTTCTGTGGTGCTGAGGACTGGATCTAGGAACACGGTAAGCATGCACTCTACCACTGAACTCTCCCCCGACCACTGTTGCTACATTTCTTAAGCACACGCCAGACACGATGCAAAGCTCGTCAAAAGCCCCGTGTTATTCCCTCCATAGAAAGCATCAACAAGCAGGAGCTGCTTTCTGCCATTTTTTTCAGATGGCATCAGCTAAGTTGCCAAGAGGTCTTACTTAATCAGATGCCAGTGTCATACAGTAAATAAAGGTCAGAATGAGTCAAAACCTGAATGTTTTCTCGGGAGCTCTCGGGAGGCAGAGGCAGGCTGATCTCTGAGTTCGAGGCCAGCCTGGTCTACGGAGTGAGTTCCAGGACAGCCAGGGCTACAACGAGAAATGCTGTCTTGAAAAACCAAAACCAACCAAACAAACAAAGAAACAAAAGCCAGCTGAATGAAGAGATCCGACACAGAAAAAAAGCAACTCTCCACAGGCTTTAGTTAGACAGCTACAGAGCTATCAAATACAAAACTTTCAAGCCTTATCAGTCTAAAAGCACACCTCTACCAGGAAGATAAATCACGTTGGCATTAATGTTACTAACCTTGTTTGTTCTTGGATTCAACATGAGTGGCTTGCCTTTCTCCTTCAGGTGCAAATGGCGGCGGCATGTCAAAGCACAAGGAGTGGTAACGGCTCTTACCCGGGAAAACATCTTTTCTCTCCCCTGGGAAAAACAAAGTGCTGGTAAGAAACACACAGCTCCAAAGCACCACCCATTTCAAAGGCAGCCGTGGGCGCTCACCGCACTCTGGAAAACACTTTAGTTTAAAGGCATCACTGAGAACAGCTGACCGGGGAGGGAGATGCACTAACTACTGATGTTACACTTCCTGACCTTGGCAACTGAGCTACACTTCACTGTCCGACCTGACTGGAATTAGAATCACCCAGGAGACATGCCTCAGATGTCTGTGATGCACTTCCAGAAAGGTTCAGTGGAAAACCCTACCCTGAGTGTGAGTGACACCATGCACGGGCTGGGCTCCTGGACTGTTCGAATGAAGGGGGGAAGAAGAGTAAGTCCGCTGTTATCTCCCTCCACCCCTGTTGTCCCAGCCTCGAGCTCTTCCGCTGTCATGGACACTGCCATGCTTCCCCTGCCAAGACAGCCTTCACCCAAAACAAACCCCTCTCCTTATAAGCTTTTTGTCAGGTTTTGACCACGGCAACCAAAAAATGAATATATAGTAGCCACAGAGAAGGTATTCCACTTTGAATGCACGATACAAAGTTACAGAGGAAAGGGATATATATGATAGATGTGTAAAATGCATCTTGTGAAATTATTTTTAAAAAAATCTATGCAGTGGCGTCAAGTGTGCCAACAAATGCTGGGATAACCATTTAATTTATTATAAGACCCCAAGGAAGACTGAAATGGCATTACATATAATATATATAATATAGCTACCTACATACAGCTATATAGAACGAATATGGAGCTACCTAGAAGGCTGAAATGTGCAGCTTTTGGTTGTCTATCTGCTGATGTTATGGAAAGTCTTTTGGCTTCTCCACTGCTCTTTTCAAAGTTCCAAGTAAACGGGAAGAACCTCTGCTAAGTAGACTGTCAAAGCCAAATGACTGTTCACTAAACAATAAAACAAAAACACAGCTCGACCAACTAAAAACATTTCCTAAAGGACAACCATAAAATATGACTTTCAAATAAGCGCTTGGGTCCAGCTTTCACAGAAGTTACAGGGACAGTGCGGAGTTATCGGGGTTTACATTCCTCCCTGTTTTTTAGTTTCTCCTCTGCTTCCCCCAGGAGACACTACCGAAACAATGGGAAATCCCTAGGGGAGAAAAATGGGCACCACACTTTAAATTTTATCATCGAACAAGACACTAGCTTCAACGTGTCTCAAGACTATACTGTTTTATGGGCAAGCAATACTGTTTTATGACAGTACAGGTTGGCAATCAAAAATAGGTGTGCTCTTCTAAAAGCAGCAGACTATGGCCTGTTTGTATGTGGTCCTTGACCTAAGAAGGGTTTTCACGTTTTTCATAGGGTTGCAGAAACACACACGCAAAACAAAAGCAGAGAACACAAAGAAACCACACGTGACTCAGAATACCTAAACTGTTTACTCACTAGTTCTTACCTAAAAAAAAATGCTGCTGGCCCCTGCTGCAGAGGCTGCAAATCCCCGTCCTCTGAAGGACATAAAATCTCCTTCCTGTGTTGTACTTGCACACACACCCCTAGGGGCTGGAAGTTAGCAGCATTTCTGGATTGTTTTCTACAGGTATTTCAATCCAGGGATCAGCAAATTCAAACCAGGCTAGTTTACAAGCACTGCTGATCGCTTAGTTAGGGACATGGAAATACTGCAGTTTTTCAAGACGCTCTGCTGAGGCTCTTTTCTGCCAGGCACCAGAAATCAGAAGATACACTGTTTGGGATACACTGTTTCAACTACATTCGCATAAGGCCTGGAGCCCTACCAACACACCCACATCTCAAGGGTGACGCTGATAGTAGACTAGTAGACGCAATGCAAAGCTGAAGACTTCAACATTGTCACAGATGTTCCCACTCAGCTTAGGTAGCCATGGACACAAGTAACTTTAAAATAAAGTATGAAAGGGACTGTAGTGGAAAGAATGTGTGAATGAAAGGGTTTCCACTCTTGAAGAAAGTGAAAATCATTGTACATAAAAGGCCAACACAGAGACGAATTTAAGCAAACATTTTAAGGAAGGAATTTAAGCACTGAGTGTGAGCCTTAAGAAAAGGTGATAGAGCAGGAAGTGGGAGAACAGGAAAAAAAAAAAAAGACATTAAAGGAAAAGCTAACAATCAAAATCTTCATAAAGCACCTGTTCAAATCCCTCAAAGACCCATCTATGGTCCAATTCTAGCCAGCAATTAAAATGCAGCTGAGGCTTCTTTTAAGAGAAAGGATGGCAAAAATCGTGAGAGAGAAGCAGAGTCCCGTGTTAGTGAAGATGGTACACATACAACATGAACATCACATTAAAAACAAATCTGAAAACACAAACACACACTTGGAAAACTGGAGAGACGGGAGGGCAGAAAGGACGGAAGTGAATTTGACTTTCAATTTTTACTGCAGGTAATTTTTTTTGTCATTCCTAGAATTTTAACTTATACATGACCTGAATATCCATAAAGATACCCAAATTTACTGTTTGAAGATCACAATGCCAGGAGATCTAAAAATCAAATAGCCTAATTTCTTCAGATTTAAGTTCACTTTTTTCATTTACATGTTGAAAATTGAAGACACAATGTTAAGAGAATAGTGAAGTTTCTGTTTTCCCTGTCGTGCAGCCCCCCATTCCTCTGGAAACAAGCACTAGAACTTATTTCCGGACCTAGTTAGTGGATCTGCTACCTACAGAACAATTAAGGGACAAAACTATTTATGTGTAAAGAGAAAACTTTTTCCTCTCCTTCCACACACATTTCAGTCACCAGTTCTGTGGAGATGCAGCATCTCTCTCCTATGAATTACAGAAAATGCCTGACTAGCTGTATACAAGGCTTACTCCACACAATTCTACAGCAGATACCAAGGGATGCTCTATAATTCCATTCAACTGTGATACTACACACAGTGTCAGACCAATAGGTTAAGGACCCACACTCACAAGACCGGCCTCACTCCAGCGGCTGACTCAAGTAGAAGACTACCACCTACACTTCTCACCAAGCAGCTTCCCTTCTGGCCTTGACAGTTTGCTACAATGGTTCACAGTACTCAGAGAAAGACTTACTTTATTTACTGTTTAACTATAAAAGATACAGAAAGGATACAGATGAACAGCAAGATAGATGTGCTGGGCAAAGTGCCACCCGGTCTTGCAACCCAGAAGCACATGAACTCTTCTAATTCAGGAGGTTTTATAGAGCTTAATGTCCAGCCCCACCCTTCCCAGAGGTCAGGGGTGAGGCTGAACGTTTCAGTCCTCTAGACCCGCAGGTGCCCAGCCCCATCGTGGAGCTCTCCAGGAGCTTTACCCAGTAACCTCATTAGCATAAAATGATAGAATCAAAAAGTCTTATCAAGAACAACAAATGACATTCCTATCCCTCAAGAAACTCCAAAACTTGTAGCTCTCAGCAAAGAACAGGACAAATACCAAAAACATTTCATATGACCCTGATGGTTTTTTCCTTACTTTCGATCTTTTAAAAAAATGACTCTTTGTCATTCTATACATGTATATAATACATTCCCGTAACACAGGCACATATCCTTCCTCTTCCCATCCCTCTGGTGTCTCCCAACAAGTCCCCTTCCCATTCTCATGTCTTTTGGAGAGGGGTTTGTTTTATAACCCTTTTCCCCCTCTTTTTATTGGGGGAGGGGGGTAGGATTGCATTCTATAGCCCCAAATCAAGTAAATCTTCCTGCCTCAGCATCTAAGTTGTGGGATTACAGGATGACACCTAGCTCCTTGAGATTCCTGCCTGAAGCAAAAGATTACAGCTATTTAAACCAAGTCCATAGCCTTAAAGTTAACTATGCACTCATTAGTGGATTTACATACTTAAACAGACTTTCTTTGAATCACACCTATAATTCCACCCTCCTTAAACTTCTTAATTTATTGAAAACCATGAAAGCCCAATCACAGGAACTGGCATGCGCTATTTCACCCAGCGTAACAGCTACAGTCTGGGCTCCTGGTCTGGTTTTCCTTTCATGTTCCAAATTACAGCCCTTGAAACTTTGGTTAGATTTGTTTCTTAACTTTTATGTAGTTATTTCTTTTCCCTCTAAATCCCATTCTTCCAAATAAAATTATTAAACAACTTCTCTACCCTAAATTCTCATAGCTCTTCAGCGATCCCTTTCTTTTTGAGACAAATCTCCTATCTCAGGCCTCAAGCTTCCGATCTTCCTGCACCACTGCCTGGGGAGTTCTACTGCGGTGCTAGACAGCAAACCAGGGCATCCTGCACACAGGCAAGCACTCTACCAACTAAACTACATTCCAGCCCTAATTACCTATTTCTGATTGGCATTTTTTCCATTTTATTTGTCCGTATTTCTATTTGAACCTATTCATATTTTATAATTTAAAATTCTGGTTTCATTACATATTTCAAAGACCTTTTCAAGACCAAGACCCTTCCAAATCACCCTAATGTCTCTAGTACTCAGATATAAATTTTAATTTCTTTCCTGGCATAAGTTTTATCTGAGGTAATTTTCCTTTGGAAATTACAGTAGAGACCTTTGATAGTAGGCCGCTACATGTTATATGCTCTCTAGAAGCCAACTTCTAGAGGCCACTGAGAGTTTGCGTCAGTGAGATCCAGGGTTTACGGCCTAAAAGCAATTCTTAAATTAGTCCATATCTAAATGGCTGCAGATTGTCAAACCCAGATTCAAGTGAGCTGAAGATTTAGGACATACTCATGATGTAGGGTGACTGACTTAACCTACCCCCATCCTAGGCAGGACGGACTTCCTAGTCCTGCCTGCTGCGCTCATACTTCCCACTCGGGACATAAAATTTTGGTTCCTATGGGTAAACAGGGCCTAGGAAATCCGTTTCCATCTCCTGTAGAGCAATGAACACTTCAGACTCAACCTGTCCTTACAGTTCCGTGTCTACCCAGGAGGAGTCTGTCTTCAACTCCTGGCCACTGCTGGGAGGGTCTCTCTTCATTCCTGTATATGAAGAGTTCCCTCTCAAACTTGCCTCTGTGTTTTTTTCTATTTCATTAGCTTCACTGATCAGGAAGGGGAGAGTCTCTCAGGTAGGTGTTTTTTATCTGTATTCACGTCTGTGTACCACGTGAGTGCGGTTCCCAAGGAAGTCAAACTGGGGTGTCAGATCCTGTGGAACCAGAGTTACAGACGGCTGTGAGCTACCCTTCGGGTGCTGGCAACTGAACCCCAGTCTGCTGCAAGGACACGTGCTCTTAACTGCTGTACCATCTCCCGACCCTACAATGCAATGTTCTTTATGTTCTACCATCACCAAAGTCTACCGATTTCCTTTGTGGTCCCCTACTCCAGAGGGTCATGGGACCTGGGGCACGCTCCAGGAAACTCCAGTTCTCTGCTGGCATGGCCAATGCCCTTCTCCCTGCCCCCTTTCATTGAACTCTGAGGCAGTGGACCTCTCTTTCTGGGTGCTGTTTACAAGCGGCTTCAACTGTAACGTCACTGCATGCCCTGGAGACAGAAAGGAGATGGCTACCACCTGGAAAGGCTAAAGAGACCAGTCTTCGACATTCTTCACAAGACAGAGGTCATGACTTGGTGTAATGAGCGAGTTTGGCAGTTAGAGACCTGAACTTGAGTCTGGACTCAGCTAATGACCGGTTTGGAATGAGCTGTCACCGTGGAGATCACAAATGGTCTCTGAATTGGCATTGGGGTTAGTCAGGTTTTCGCTGGCCTGTGACCACCTAAGGACATTTTTAGGACATTCATAATAGTAAATGTATCCTTTGTTTTTATGTTATTAATTATCACCTTTACTTTATGGCAGTTAAATCCTATCTTTTAGGACAGGATGGGAATAGTGGACTTTGGAGGGGAGTTCTGATGCTGTCCTTAAAGACACTGTTTTGCTATGTTCCAAAGGCTGGTCTTGAAGTCACTGATTAGAACAGGCTGGCCTCAAAATCACAGCAGTCCTCCTGCCTTCCAAACAGCAAGATTTACAGTAGTTTTAAAGAAGGTTCTTAACTTAGAAGTTGGCAGTTTCCTCTCTGGTCCCAAATACTCTCTACATATATACTTAAAAAACAAGAACAACAACAACAACAACAAAAACCCAAAACACTGTTCATGAAGTTTAATCTGGGAACCAACCACTCCACCAGAACACTCATTTTTCTCAATAAAATGAGGGCTGGGGACATGATTAAAGTTCTTGCTTCCCAACCACGAGGACCTGAGTTTAAACCCCTAACACCCACACATAAAAAGCCAGTTACATGGGTGTAACCCCAGTGCTGAGGGTGGGGGGATTGTGACGGGCAGATCTTGCCAGTCAGTCTAGACAAAGGTTATTGCTTAGTGAGAGATCCTGTCTCCAAAGAAGATGGGGAAGTAAGTGAGGACATCCGTGGCCTCTGCACTAAGTGCACACCGGCACAACACACACAAAAGGAAAGGCGAACCCAAACGACAAATTTACAGAGTGATGGTATAAATGCACACACACAGTATCGCCATCCTGTCGGAAGCCTCACAGCCCGACCTGAAGGGTTTTCCAATAAAAAGGGCAAGCTCTACAGTCCAACTGCACGGACTGAAACCCTGCTTTGCCACTTGCTGAATCAACTCGTTTGTAGTTAAGTCACACCCTCACTGAGTTTCAGTTCTCAGAGCTCACGACAAGAGCTACTCAAAGGGCTTTCTTCACTCCCTCAAGCTTTAAATCAAGACAGTTTAAATTTAAATAAGACTCGAGACGCTTACTGCAGTGTTGTACAAACGCTCCTTATGAAGGAGCTACTGGCTAACAGTCAGAAGCTGCATTCTAAGCACCTGGGAGTTCCTGCATCAACATTTTTTTAATGATTAAATTTAGAGGCTATGAGGATAATCAAGATTAACATTTAAAATATTTCATTTTCTTGGTCAAAAAGGAGACAGAGGGGGTTGGGGATTTAGCTCAGTGGTAGAGCCACAAGGCCCTGGGTTCGGTCCTCAGCTCCAAAAAAAAAGAAAAGAAAAAAAGAAAAAGAAAAAGAAAAAAGGAGACAGAAATACAGACAACAGAAAATACTAAACAATATCTACATAAATAATGTTCTTCACTTTGAAATTTGCAAACAATTATCAATTTCAGCAGTATAAGCAAAATGATCACCTTCAAATAAACTAGTTCACTTTCCATAAATAAATACATTTTTATTAAACCAAATGTAACTTGGAACCCAGATTAACAGATTTCAGTGAGTTTCTTTTCTTTCTTTCTTTCTTTCTTTCTTTCTTTCTTTTTTTTTTTTTGGTGTGTGTGTGTGTGTCTAGTTTATTTCAACTTCAATGAGCTTTAATTTTTAACATAATATAAAATTTAGTATTGATGAGAATTTTAAAAATGGAATTAAATACAAATTAGGCATAAACAGCACTATAGAAGCTTTTAACTTAAACAATACCTCTAAAATGAGCAGGATATGGAGGCTCAGGGGTGCAATCACAGCACTTGGGAATCAAGGCAGAAGAATTCAGAATCCAAGGCTGGCTGGGGCTATGTTAGCCCCTTTCTAAACACGAACCAACCAAACAAATAAAAACAGAGCAACCCTGAAACAGTGAGTCCTTCAGGACTCTGAAATATATTTTTATAAGTACACTAAACTCCTTATAGGGATGTGACTCAGCTGCTTCTTCATTCATTTTAAGAATAAACGAGGACCTTCTAATAAAAGCAAGGTCCAACATGCCTAGTGATGATAAAGCATTATATCAGCATTTCTGGCCTCTGTATCTAACTTTCAAGCTTTCATAACTACACAATTGCAGCTTACAATCAATGCTCAAGGCTGGTTTCTTAAAAATCCAGTATTAAAAAAGTTAAACTGGGGCCAGGCGGTGGTGGCGCACGCCTTTAATCCCAGCACTCGGGAGGCAGAGGCAGGTGGATCTCTGTGAGTTCGAGGCCAGCCTGGGCTACCAAGTGAGTCCCAGGAAAGGCGCAAAGCTACACAGAGAAACCCTGTCTCGAAAAACCAAAAAAAAAAAAAAAAAAGTTAAACTGTTGTCTTGTGTTTCTGAAAACCGTGTAGCAGATGTATAACCACCTATTTACAGCGGTTATACACAAGGTGCATTTACTTTTCAATTTATTCGGGGGATGCAACCGACCGTTTCTTCTCTATCTTCCAGAATATTTGTAAACTAAAAAAAAAAAAGTTTGCATTACTTTGCAATCGCTTACCAACATAAACAACACCTAAGGAGTATGCACAGTTAAAAAGCTATGAAGTTAGCTTGAGTTTACATCCAGTCCCTCGCTTATTTAAAGACTCGGGTCTTGAAATAGTTATTTAACCTTCCAAGGTATTTACTGGGAGATAACAGCGTTAACCTGAAAGGGTTATTCTGGGGTAACCTGTTCAGAGAACAGCGCCCAGACCATTTCTAACAACAGTGCTGCTACTGTTACCAACAATTCCTACACCAACCGAAGTAACAACGTTACTGCCGTGCTTAGAAGTGACTGCCACAAGCATTTTAAGAGGATAATTCCAGGGATCCAACGCTACTAAGGGTGCACTTCTGTTGAGGTCAGTTATTTTGATCATGCTTATCACCACAAGCAATACACGTTTTCTAGAATGATCACTAGTATCCCCCAAAATAAAGTCGAACGTAAAGCCACAAACGCAACACCACACTCTGGGTTGGTCATGAAGAGCATCAGAGTCACCTGCCAATCCCGGTGCACATGTGCCATTACAGACGAATGGACAGAGCCACTCCAATCTTAGAACTTTCTAGCCCGCAACAACTCTTTCTTTTAAAATGAGGAACACACATACACACCCAGCCCAACTCCTGTGCCTCCCTGGGCTCTGTTGAGAAAGAAATCTTGCCAAAGGGGTTTCGAACCACAAAGTATGCCTTTCTCCAGCGCAAGAGGAGAAGATACTGGGATGCTGGAGATCTGGAAGGCACCCGGCTGGACTCCTGGGAGGAAAGCGGGGTGTCCTGGCACCGGCGAGCTGGAGCTCAACAGAGTGCCGAGTCCCTCCTTCCGCCCCGCTGCCCACCCGCCAGGCGGGCCGCACATGAGAGCACAAACGGCGCGCGCGCGGCTCCCGGGGCGGACAGGCCCGCGCCCACCCTCCAGGACCAGGCCGCCCGCTCCGTGCCTTACCGAACCCTGGCCCGCGCCAGGCGGTGCTGCAGGCAGAGAGGCCGCGGCGTTACAGCCCGTGATGCTCGGTCCTGGCGCCGCCCCGCCCGGCCTCCCGCGAGCTCCTGGCAGCGGGCGCCAGCTCCGGCTTGCTCTGCCGGGGGGGAGCCCGCCCCACACGCGCAGAAGTAGCGGAGAAAGAGGCGCGGGCCGGTGCCGGGCGGACGGACGGACAGGCACGCAGGCCAATGGGAGGCCGGGAGCTGGCGCGGGACGTGGCTCCAGCCTGGTTCCGCCCCCCGGGCTCGGTTCCTCTCGGCTGCACCTTCCTGCGCCGGGTTCCTGGGTGTTAACTGTTCTGAGGCGGCGCGCAAAGGTTCACCCGCGACCCCGACGGCGGGCGGAGGGATGTGCTTCGGGGGAGCAGGGTGGTACCCGGTTCCATGAGGACGCGGGGGGGTGGCTTATGCCAGCCACCAGCCAGGCACTCCGGGTCGGCAGGGAGTCGGCAGCCACTGCAGGGCGTTCACGCGAGAAGACGGCTGTGCGCAGGCGCGGCGCGTGGTCTGCGGGTACCAATCTCCTAGTCCAGCAGACACGAGGAAATTGAGATGTGGGTTCTCCTGGACCGCCTGGGGAGGAGGGAAGAGATGGGCAACGCAGGAGAATGGAGAGTAGGGAGGGAGCTCAAGAAGCGCAAGCTTGGGCACTTGGATGGGGCTGCATTTTTCTGAGCAGTATTTATTGGCGAATGTAGGTCTTCTCCAAAATTCTATGCCATCCTCCATGGCTGCTGGCCCAGTTACTGACCTACCGGGAATTTACTAATCATTAATGCTGCCACCGTCACCACGAATAGATATATTCAGTGTTCTTGGGAAAGCGCTGGAACAGTTCATCTTCTCATCCTTGAAGGCAGCAAGGGACACACACACACACCCCGTCCCACATCTGTTCCCACCCACAACTAGGATTTTGGAGGATATTTATTTTTGTTTCAGAAACTGTAATCGCTAGAAATTATCCACTATAATGGAATCGATATGCTCTTAAGGGATATAAATAATAATTTTTAAAAGATAAAAGGGTAAATAAGAGGCAACAAAGAGAAAATGAAAAATGTAAAGATGATGGAAATGTATAGGAAAAGTTTAAGAGAAGCCAGAGAGAGAAAAGTGAATCATTCCCCTCAAAGCCAGGCAGTTACACTGCCCTGAACACTGAAGGGTGGGGCACTTGAGGAAAAACGACAGTTAGATGACAAATAATAGGTATGGCTGCTATAGTCACCACCGCAGGAAAGAGGAACTATAAATAAGTGTGGCCTGACATAACCCCACCTGCCAGAAACTCTAGGTGTGGCAAGCTGAATGATAGAAGCTGCAAAAGTGCAAATGTCATGAATTCCTCATCAGCGGAGTTCTCTTGTCCCTGATTGCCGTCTTTGGATTATTCCAGGTTGAAGGGTTGCAAAGAGCTCTCAGGATGGGATTTAATTTGCTTGAGGTCACTGGAATCCTCATTAAACGCAGTAATGTCAGGTCCCCGATGTACTCTGACTTGCAGATTGGTCAAACGCCTTCCAGTGAAAAGTAAATACTTTGTTACTAGAAAAACAAGCTAGTCTTTCTGCGGTTCCTCCTCTTCCTCCTGTTGTTCTCTCCCTCCCTCTCCCTCCCTCTCCCTCCCCCCAACGTTCAAACACATAGGAATCCAAATGACTGGTTCCTAGGACATGTGCAATGGGATCTCCATCTATACTCTGCTTAGAGTTGAGCCATGCTTCTTTCTGGTCCAGGGTCAACAGCTTCTAGCTCCATTTACAAGGGACTCTCCTCCTTCAGAAGAAATTCTTTCATCCTCTTAGGGACCATTCAGAAAGTGATTGAGCCATGTTCAGCCTTAAGCCCTACCTCTATGGTTCTTATTTTAAAAAGTAATACTCTATTTGTATAAATCAATTATAATAAGGTTTTCTGGTTTTATACCTAAAAAAATCATTTCTAACAGTCACTGATCAAATGTACAAAACAAATCTTGTTCGTATCACAATAATTATCATCCTTTCTATAGAATATATCCTAACACAGATAAAATTGAGGATATTAGAGTTATTAGTAGCAGAAATAGAATAATAATGATAATCATACTTTGCTCTGTGTGCCTCTGACCCACTGTAATAGGCAGTAGACCTTTTAATTAATTATTATTTTTTAGAATTCTATACTGGCTCAAGAGCAGGTGTTGTGTGACACTGTTCCTGGGGAGATGTGATCAAATGTCCACTTACTCCAGATAGAGAACTCAAGACTGACCTAAGTAAGGTTATAGCACAAAATCCAAACTTCTGTCTTAGTTACTTTTCTATTGCTGTGAAGAGACACCATAACCAAGGCAACTTAGAAAAGAAAGCATTTAATTGGAGCTTGCTTACAGTTTCAGAAGTTTCGTTTTCATCGTGGCAGGGACCATGGCAGCATGTAGGCAGACATGGTGCTGGAGCAATAGCTGAGAACTCTACATACGGATCCACAGGCAGCAAGAAGAGAGAAAGACTCGGGGCTTGCAATGGGATTTTGAAACCTCAAAGCCCACCCCCAGTGTCACACTTCCTCCAATGAGGTCACATCTCCTAGTCCTTTCAAATAGTGTCACTCCCTGGTAGCCAAGTATTCAAATCTATGAGCCTATGAGGGCCTTTCTCATTCACACCACCACAGTAAGGATACTACCAGAGCCAACTTGATGAACCTATGAGTTTTATTAGGGTTACTTATGAGAGTGTAAGTGAAGGGTTACTATAGGCACAGAATGACTCAGACAGCTGAGCCACCAAAAGCCCAACCAGCATGGATGACAGCTCATGAAAGCTGGAGACCTGAGGTACACCATGTTTGGAAGGAATCCAGTGGAAGATCCACCTCAACTCCCATCCCCTGTCTCTTTCCCTAAACCTGCCCCTTCAAAGCCCACCAAACACAGCTCCTCCCCCGGAGAGGCTCAAGATCACTCCCACAGTGTATATAAGCTGCATCCCAGAAAAGAGACGTGTGGTTCTTCTGGTCTCACATCCCCATGTTGGGGGAATCACCTGAGAACGCTTTACCCATTAAACCTGGGCTTTCCAAGCTGGGCGGTGGTGGCGCACGCCTTTAATCCCAGCACTCGGGAGGCAGAG
>CABHPP010135990.1:41918-67838 GCA_902168425.1 Peromyscus attwateri | reverse complement strand
TCTCTCTCACACACACACACACACACACACACACACACACATTTATTTATTATGTATTGTATTCTGCCTGCATGTATGCCTGCATGCCAGAAGAGGGCACCAGATCCCATTATAGATGGTTGTGAGCCACCATGTAGTTGCTGGGAATTGAACTCAGGACCTCTAGAAAAGCAGCTAGTGCTCCTAATCTCAGATCTCTCCAGCCCTTGCTTCCTTTTCTATTCCCAGTGGTTGAAATAGAGCCTGTCACCAAATTGGCAATCATTCACTGTATCTTTTCATGGACAAAGACAGATGGGTATATACTGAGTGTAGGGCTTACGGAAATTATTTAGCATCTCTGCCTCTCTTTATCCCTTTACCAGATGAAGAGGAAGGTATTATACTACTTAACTTCTAGAATACAGAAGAATTAAGATAAATGGAAATGCAGAAGACTTTTGAAAGTATTAGGAGAAAATATTGGAATGTATAGACAGAGCCATTTGAAAGTGGCAAAATGGAGAAAGAGGTTTTCTTTTTCTTTTTCTTTTTTTTTTAAGGATTTTATTTTATTTGAGAAAGGGTCTGTCTCTGTCACCTGGCAGGTCTGGAACTCACAGAGATCTGCCTGCCTCTGCCCCCACAGTGCTGGGATTAAAGGTGTACACTCTAAGCCCAACCAAAAGATTTTATTGCATGCCAGGGTGCCTGAAGACAATTATATTCAGAGTGATAAACGAGATCAGTGTGTTCCCTGTTCTTCCAAACCCCAGAATGATCGAGTAAGTACGTGTGTGTGTGTGTGTGTGTGTGTGTGTGTGTGTGTGTGTGTGTGTGACAAGAGTCTCAAAAGCTCACCAACAGGGACCAGAGGTAGCCTCATTAGCATGCAAAGGCCCTTGGTTCAATCCGAAGCACCACATCAGCCGGACACAGGCTTGTGATCCCAGTACTGGAGACAGAGGCAGAAAGATCGGGAGTTCAAGGTCATCTTCAGCTACATTCAAGGCTAATCTGAGATACATGCAACCCTGTCTCAAAAGAAAAAAAAAAAAAAAAAAGATCATCAGGGACTCTGAAGAGAATAGTCATTGAGTTGATTCATACCGAGAATTTGAGGGCAGGGGTGTGTAGGTAGGTTAGGGGTGTCCCTGGTCCGTGGAATGTCCTAGCCAAGGCTGTGAAAGAGAAAGACTGTACGCATTTGAACAGACCAAACAGCCCAGCCTGACTCCTGATGGTGCTTCCCAGTGGGCCAGTGCCAGACAGCAGATCCATCCCCCTAACAGCCAAGGCATCTTCCCTCTGAGACTAAGAGGTCTGGTTAGACTCTTCCAAACACGATGGAGCAGAGCACAGTCACCAGTACCTCTGTGTAGATGAAGGTAAATGACACCATGTGACTCACTTGGCCCACTGTCCACAGACTGGGACTGATGGCCCTCGGGGATTAGAAAAGGATAAAAACCAAACTGTGCACATTCAGATCTGGAGAGTGAGGATCTTAGGAAGGACCTGTATTTAGTGGGGGCCTTGTCACCATTGTTTGAGACATCTGCTATATATGCAAGACTAAGGAGAAGTTTGTTGAAGCAAGAAAACAAGCACTCAGCATGGCTCCCTGAGGTCCAGAGCCCCTTCCAATGTGACACCCTTTCTGGAATGCGGAGATGCACAGCTTTAGCCAGCAGGAGGCAGAATGGAGGCTCCTCCATCCACTTGCCAATGGCCTTGGACAGGTGTCCTTACCTCTCTGAATATCAGATGGGCTGTTTGTGGGAATGCTACCTCAGCAGATTGTACGGGCTGGCTCACATGTCTGACAGAGAGAGAACCAACAGCGGATATCAGAGTATGTTGGTAATCTTTAGCTTAATAACTAATGATAAACATATTAGACCACTGCAGCAGAAGAAAGTATTAAGAAATGACTGTCTCTGAGAAGAAGATGATAGGAGGAGGCGGCGCAGGAGGAAAAGCCCTTATAAATTCAAAATTCATGACACACAGAACACTTCTCTGTGCCCTTTGAAGCGTTCTAACATGTTGGGAGGTGTCTCGGACCCCATCTGCCCAACATTTGGGCCCTGGACTGGCTTCCCTCTAACAGCTTTTGAACACAGTGTTGCTGTCTCTGGTCTAGTCTGAACATCTTCTTGAGTTAGCACGCATCCATATCGATCCTGCTAAAAGCCAAGCGTCCTTCAATGTCAGAGCACACATAGGGAAATAAGCTTGCATAGTTGTTTTTGTTTTTTTGTTTTTTTTTTTTTGTGTGTGATCTCTTCTCGGCGGACTCCAGTGGTGTTAATGACAAGTCATATACCCTCTACTTTCTTACTATTTTCAGATAGGTTTTAAATTGTAATACAGTGTAATGCAAGCACATTGTCTAAAAATATCAACAGTACAGGATATTAGGTTAAGGAAGAAACAATCAATTCTTCACCTCCTGCTCCCCATTTATGCTCTACATATTAACAGCATTTTACACATCCTTCCAGAAATTGCCTTTCTGCCCTTTCCTTTCTTTCAACATACATTCTCCTGAAATGTCTTTATTTTACACAAATGTTACCCCATTTTTTTCTTACTTTTTTTTTTTTTTTGTAGCAACCCTAGCTGTCCTGGAACTCACTCTATAGACCAGGCTGGCTTCAAACTCACAGAGATCCACCTGCCCCTGACTCCTGAGAGCTAGGATTAAAGGCGTGTGCCACCACACCCAGCTTAACTTTTAAAGTATTATTTAGTTTTATTTATATGGTGAGGGGTGCACATGCCACAATGTCCATGTGGAGGTCACAGGATAGCCTGAAGGAGTCAGTTCTTTGCTTCCCCAGGGTATCCTAGGATGGAACTCAAGTCCTGAGGTGTAACAACAAGCACCTTTACCCACTGAGCTATCTTGCCAGCCCATGAAGTTCTCTTTTGATAGCAAAGGAAAATCTACAGAGCTTCGGCATTAGAAATGTCCTCTGGCCTCATCTCCAAGAAGCCTTGACATTTTTGACAGTAAAATGTCACTGCAGCCAGGAGGTGTTAACCAGAGCATCTGAAGGAAAGTGGTTTCCACTTCGACGCAGCGCTGGCCTTTATCCTGCAAGCCAGGAACTCTGGAAAAGAGGCTAAACATTTGCATTGTGATTGTTATTCGCTCAACAAATATTTGCTCATCACCTGCTGGAGACCAAGAGGACTGTGAACCAAAGTAGGTGTAAGGCCTGTGATCACCTCCTCTGCCAGCTCACAGTGTGACCTCGGATTGGCCCCTTGCTCCTGCTGGACTTTACTCTCCACATCCTTAAAATCAGCTCCGAATCACAGTATCTCCAGAGAGCCTCCCAGCAGGGCCTCTCCTTGGTGTATTCTTAAAGGAGGTCTCAATCACTTACATGAGGGGAGGCACAAAACCCTTCTAAGGTTACTGCCAGGTTGTGAGGATGCCAGTTTCCTTGATGGCAGTAGTGGCACACACCTTTAATTCCAGCACTCAGGAGGCAGGGGCAGGAGTATCTCTGAGTTCGAAACCAGCCTGGTCTACAGAGGGAGTTCCAAAACAGTTAGTTAGGGCTACACAGTGAAACCCAGTCTCAGGGTGGGGGTGGGGAGAATCACCATGAACTTGGTGGCTTAATACAACAGAAATGTCCTCTCTCACAAACGTGCAGTTTGACATATGAAATCCAGGCCTTGTCAAGGCCGTGCTGTCTCTAGGTGGCCTGGGGAAGGAGCCTTCTTGCTCTCCCTAGCTTCCAATGTTTGCCAGCCAGCCTTTGTGTTCCCCAGCTTATAGCTGCACCACTGTAAATTCTGCCTCCACTGTCACATGGCCTTGTCCTCACAGGTCTCCATTTTCTCATAAAAACGGGAACCAGGCATGATATCACATACCAGTGATCCCAGCATTCAATGGAGGAAGGATGATCAGCCTAGGCTACACAGGGACCAAGTTCCCATCTCAAATGAAAAGGAGGAAGGGAAGAGGGAGGGAGGGGACCAGTTCTTGGAATATGACCCACCCTTATCCAGGATGACCTCGTCATAACATTTACACTATTGAAGCCCCTGTTTCTAAATGTCACTTGCTGAGGCTCCAAGTGGACATGAGTTGGGTGGGGGACACTATTCAACTCAATGCAGATACTCTTTCCATTTGCTTCTGCCGAGGATACAGACTGTCACAGCAGTGTGTCTGCAGACCCTGGAAAGACCTGCAGCCTGGGACAACTCATGGTCAAGGGTAGAGGAGACCATCTGAGCATGCATGAAATCAGCATCTGCCCCCTGCAGTGCTGTATGGGAACACTGGGGGTGATACAGGCAGTCAGCAGGCCTGCATACCGCCACACAGTGCCAGGGTAACAGAGCACAGTGGGGTGACCTGGGAAGCTTGTGTGGATCATGGGGATCGGTACATCATGCCATGATCACGATTGCTTTAACTGACTGTTGATTACTATTGTGTTCCTTCTGGGGGACTGTCCAAGTCCAAGTGTATCCAAAGAGCGCCCTCGGGTTGGCACAAGGGCTACGGGCTCTAGCTCTTTAGGTAGTGAGAGGGATCTCTGCTGTTGGTGTCCTTGGCTCCAGGATGACTTCTGCTCTCCCATCTCTCTGGCTGTGTCTGTAAGAATGAAAACTCATTCTCCAGAGCTCAGACTCCTTTGTTGGTAAATTACAGACGACAATAGAACTTTCCAGAGCACTGTGGAGAGAAAGAAGTGTTTAGAGGAACATAATTATTCATGTGCAACATCAAATGCAGTGCAGAGAGTATAAAAATATGCTTAATAAACATTTGTTCTTATTAAAATACCAACTTAATTCCCGGTATCAGAGGCTCTTCCAACAAAGAGAAAAGCTTAGGTTCTTATTAAAAGACTAAACTTAGCCGGGCGGTGGTGGCGCACGCCTTTAATCCCAGCACTCGGGAGGCAGAGGCAGGCGGATCTCTGTGAGTTCGAGCCCAGCCTGGTCTCCAAAGCGAGTTCCAGGAAAGGCGCAAAGCAACACAGAGAAACCCTACAAAGAGAAAAGCTTAGGTTCTTATTAAAAGACTAAACTTTCCACCGAGTGGTGGTGGTACAGGCCTTTAATCCCAGCACTTGGGAGACAGAGGCAGGTGAATCTCTGTGAGTTCAAGGCCAGCCTGGTCTACAAAGCAACTTCCAGGACAGCCAGGACTGTTACACAGAGAAACCCTGTCTGGGGGGGGGGGGGATCCTAAACTTTCCAATGACCTGTTTGTCTCCAGTTTCCCCCTCCCACTCTAGAGGGACCTGCCGCTTGTGTCATCCCTCTGCTGACATTTCTGCCATTGTGGTCCCCTGTGCTTCATGCCACTGAACTCTGTGGCCTGTTCTCTGTCTTGTTGGTCAGTGTCTGACCAGTCACCACTTTTCTTCCTTACAACAGTTTGCTCTTGGATCCCTGAAGCAACTGCTTCCTTCCGGTGGTGGGGTTCCCAAGGGCTGCCTCAGCCATATGGGGAGTTTGTGTTTGTTTGTTCTGTTTGTTCTAACTGACCTCATCTGGCTTTAAGTCTTTTAACACCATCTGTCACCTAGGGCCCACGCTCAGCCTGGTCATCTCCCCTGAGTGAGCATTTCCAGTTGTGTCTCAAAAAGACATTTCAGCTGGGGCATGGTGGCATATGCCTTTAATCCCATCACTCGGGAGGCAGAAGCAGGCAGAGCTCTGTGAGTTCGAGGCCATCCTGCTCTACAAAGTGAGTTCCAGGACACTGAGCTACATAGTGAGACCCTGTCTCAAAAACAAAACAAAACATCTCAAGAATAACGTGTTTAAAAATCAAACTCCTGGCCCTCCCATAAACCCATCTTCTAGAATGGGAAAAGCCCTTCCGGTTGCTCAGGGTAAACACAGGAGCTGTTCAGAATTCTGTCTCTCGTGTGCAGTTCTGCTGCAAAAGTCTGTTTTAGCCTCAAGTTAGAGCCAGAAGCCCACAGACCCTTGTCTCCTCACGGATGCCAGCAAGTCACCTCAGCCCTCTCCTGTCTGACAACCACTGTCTTCTGGCTCAGCTCCTGCCTCCTCCTATGACCCCATCAGTCGCTCTCCACCCAGAAGCCAGCATGACCTCATCATTGGCCACACGTTCAAACCCCTTGGGGAGTCCAGGCCACATCTCAGACCAATCGAAACCTGGCATGGGTGTGTCTGCTTCTGAAGGTCACATCATCTCATTCTACCTCCTAGAAACTTGAGATGGTCTCTTGTCTCTGAATAAAAGTCAAAGTCCTGGACTCTCCTTTAACTAGCAGTTCTTGAACTTCAGCCCTGCCCCACGGCTGCATGTCTCACTCCCTAGGTCTGCACAGGGCCCGATCTGTATTCCCTCAAGTTCCCTGGGGACACTAATGCTCCTGGGCTGGGGACCATAGTAGGGCCCACTTCCTGCCACAGCCTGCCTACCACTTCTCAGACAGCATCTTTTTCTGCCCTCCACTGACTCGATTTATGCCAGATACACCAGTAATGTTTCCTCTAAATCAAGCCAGACACCGTCACACTTTCCTTTCACTGTTTCTTCTGCCTCAGGACACTCACTTGCCACCTCTAAAGTCACCTTATCAGGTGAGGCTTCTCTGGTACCTTGTTTAAAATCACCACCCTCCAGCCTGTCAGGAGGGCTCAGTAGTAAGAACACTTGCTGTTGCAAGAATGAGGACCTGAGTTAGATTCTTAGCATCCACTTAGGAAACTGGGCTTGGTCTGGCTCAAACATGCAATCCCAGTGATGCAGGAAGCGAAGATAGGAGGGTCACCAGGACTTGATGGCTCCTGGACTAGCTTTAGCTGTGGGTTCAGAGAAAGACCATGGCTCAAGGGAATAGAGCAGAGAGTTATATAAGCAGGATACCTGACGTCATCCACCAGACACACACACACACACACACACACACACACACACACACACACACACACCCCTCCTCCCCTCTGTATTCCTTATCTCCACTTTACCTTTTCCATAGAATCAGCCATCCATCACGTGTTGACACAGATGTGTATCTGGTTTCCAGCCCCACACATGCTAAAGCATAAACTTAACGACAGCCAGGACTTTTGTTCTCACCGCTGTATCCACAGCCTGGCCCACAAGTCTCAACAGTGAACGGAATAAAGAAAACCCAGACCAAACTTCCTGTAGTTCCGGGGGCAGCCAGCAGAGGCTGCTGTGGTGCCACTGGTCGGACACAGTGCACGTGGCTCTTAGTAATTAATCAGTCAGCTGTTCCCATTCCTGGCACAGCCACCCATCAAGCCCAGCTGTGGTGTGGATGTGTGGTTATTATCATCTCCAAGAGCTTGGTGGGAGGGAGGCAGATTTCCTGGAGATCAGCTGCAACCCATATCCAGTACGCTTTTTGCAGGGGAGATACCAGGGTGAGGACTGTCAACAAATCCACAATGCATGGACAGACACCAACTCCTGGGGAAAGTGGAAGGGGAAAGAGGGAGTTTGGCCAGATCCAGGAAGACACAGTCCAGGGTTGGAATCAGAGTGAACATGTCGAGTTGACATCCAGAAAACAAATTCCCAAGCATTACAGAGGGCACACGCAGGCACAAAGCCCGGCTTGAAGGAATGTCTCTGCTCTCTCTTCCCTGCCTTCTGGTTTTCACATGCACAAATACTTGCAGACATCTGCAGCTCCAGTTCTCCTTAAAACTCACCCGCCTTTGTTCTTTATGACAGCATGGTACACAAAAGTTCTGGGCTTAGGAATTTAAAAGAAGCAGGCAAATGTTTGTCCACTTCTGGCTGTGTGACTCTAGACTTGACTACTCGAAAAGTGTCATGGCACACCTGTGTCTCTTCATGGACTACACTAATCAAGTGATTGGGACATTGATAACATTCTGGGAGGCAGCCGAGTGTCCTGATATAAGGGGTGACTTTCTAGCTTTCACTTATGCACTTAAGGCCAGACTAGATCCTATCAGAGAGATTTTCCTGGCTGCAGAATTCAAGGGGGCCATGGGTTCATTTGCATACACTTTGCATAAGTTTAAGACTATTAGCTAAACATTCCAAAACCCTCACCATGGGCTCAGAAACCCAGTGCAAACTTAATTTCATGTAATCCACCTGAAAAATCAATGAGGTGACGCCTATTCTACTCCTCCATTATCTCAACAACAACAACAAAAATGAAACTCACTTCAGTTAAGTAACTTGTCCCCAAAGCCAGGCGAAGCAAGGAGTTTTAGGCCCAGGCAGTCATCCTCTGCACCACAGGCTGTGGAGGGAGCCTGCGGGACAAGTGCTGTGCCACCTGGCTTGACCACACGTGTTTGTCTTCTGCAAGTAGTTGAGTTTCCTGCCATAAAATAATTCAGCATTTCCTTTGAAAGTTTGTGAAGATGGAAGTACTCAACCTGGCGGGCTCGTTACACAGTAGTTCGTCCTGGGCTGTAGGTTAGGAGCACGCACTGCTGCTTTTGAACCAAGTATGGTCCTCAGCACCCTCATTGGGCACATTACAACCACCTGTAACTCCTGTTCCGGGGGATCTGATGCCCTCTTCTGCCCTTGTGGACACTGCACACATGTGGTGCACACACACACACACACACACACACACACACACACACACACACACAGAGAGAGAGAGAGAGAGACAGACAGACAGACAGACAGACAGACAGACAGGGAAACCAAAAGTCCTGTAGTTTATCCTGAGTGTTCATTAAAGGTTGAGAGTCCCACCAGGCACTGGTGGCACACGCCTTTAATCCCAGCACTCGGGAGGCAGAGGCAGGTGGATCTCTGTGAGTCTGAGGCCAGCCTGGTCTACAGAGTGAGTTCCAGGACAGCCAAGGCTACACAGAGAAACCCTGTTTCGAAGAAGGAGGAGAAAGAGGGGAGAGTCCCAGTGCTCTGAGAGGTGACCACCTTGGCGTCCTCCCCAATGGGTTTTGCAGCTAGTCCACAGACCCATCTCTAAACAAAAATGTCCTCTTGCTGTGACTGGTAGTCTGAAGAATTGTATTTCCCCAGCCAGCCGAGGGTTCCTGAGAGGAAGGACCCAAGACAGCCATTGTCCAGCCACCTTCTGTTGTGGAATATTATTTAAAGATGTGTTACATTTGTTTATGCTCTGGAATATTTATTTTTGATAGTGCAAAGATGTGTTATATTCTTTTATGTTGCATTTGTTGAACTCTGTGAAGTGTGTTACTTTGTCTGCCTAAAACACCTGATGGGTCTAATAAAGAACTGAACGGCCAATAGCGAGGCAGGAGAAAGGATAGGTGGGGCTGGCAGGCAGAGAGAACAAATGAGGAGGAGAAATCGGGGAAGGAGATCAAGGAACAAGGAAGCAAGAGAGGAAGGATCGAGAAAAGAAGGGACCAGCCACACAGTCAGCTATAGAATAAGGAGGAAAGAAAAGATATACAGAAATAGAGAAAGGTAAAAGCCCAGATGCAAAAGATAGATGGGATAATTCAAGTTAAGAAAAGCAGGCAAGAAACAAGCCAAGCTAAGGCCAGGCATTTTTAAGTAAGAATAAGCCTCCGTGTGTGTGATTTATTTGGGAACTGGGTGGTGGGCCCCCCAAAATAGCAAACAGCAAAAGAGTGAAAGTAACCAGCAACAACTGTCCCTTCTTGTTAGCTCATCTTTTCTATTCCCACTCCCAGATTTTTTTAAAAAGGAGAATAAGTCTCGTAAAGGCTAAAAACTGCCTTGATCATCCAGAGAATTAAAGTGAAGAGAAGGGCAAATGTGGAGGGAGAGGAAGGGAGAGAGGGAAGGAGAGAAGGAGGGAAGGAGAGGGGTATGGGGGGAAGATCATGGCTGGGGACACCTGCTCTCCAATCCAGAGCCTTTTAACTCCAAGCTACCCACTTGGGCACACTTAGTGACGCAGTGTAGAATGGCTTTTGGTATGCTGGCTGTAAAATGCCTTAGTGAGCATTTAATTTCGTAAAGCTTCGTCCTCAGAAGATTGTATCACAGATGCCATGGGCTCCCATTGGCCAAGCCAGCCTCAGCACCCCATATTCTGACCCCCAGCTCTGCCTGTTGCCACTTTGACTTGGATGACATTGCTATTCCTTCCAGCATGGCTGTCCTGGACCCTGACTCAATCAAGGCTGCAGTGGTGAACTTTGCCCTACCAAGACTCTTTAACTACTGGGTAACCCTTAAGCAGGCCCCACACTATGGTACCTTCTTTAGGAAAAAAACAAAAAAACATGTCCTAAAGCTTCCCTGTCTTTTTTTTTTTTTTTTTTTTTTTACGGAGTCTCCCCTTCCCAGCATCCTTTGTGTCTATGACTGATGAGGACTGGACTGACCCCATAGTTACGTGCGTTCACATACATGGCATAGGGCAGCTTTTTGGAACCAGTTCTCTCAGAGATGGAACTCAGGTTTTCAGGGTCATTTTTTAAACTGTTTTCTTAGAGGAGTGAACTTTACTCAGAAAGGAAAGACCTTGATGTTGAATTCTGGGAGTTCGGAAGTAGAATCCTCCCAGCATACCCCAAATGTACCAGGAAGACAGCCAATATTACCCACCTGCGATTCTAGCCCTGAGCTCAACGTTCGGCCATTTCAAGCCATTTCCTGGTGCAGCTTTAGTCTCTTCTGGCTCTAAGGAATCCTGTTCTTCTTATCCTGTTGACTCTAAAGTCATTTATCTCCATTTCCTCAGAGCACTCTATAATCCATCTCCTACCTTCCCATCTAGTGCCTGCAGTCTAAGGAGGAGGGACCCAGGCTGCCTGTCCTTCTCTGCTGCTCCTTGCTTGCCCCCACCCCCAATTAGATTGACCCCTTCTGAAAACCCTCAAGCACCGAATCCCTGGTGCCTTGCTGCCACTGTACATTAATCATGATGGGAAATGGTGCCTGTGCCAGCCCGCTAGAGCTCTTCAGAGCCGGGGAAGGCAGTCAGTAAAGCACTCGCTGTTCCAGGCATGAGCATCTGAGGTCTACCTTGTAGAACAGTTCTCTGAGCAAAACTACCACCGTCTTCAGGAGATAGCTGGTGCCTCCTTGCAAGAACTCAATGCTATCAGGCCTGTGGACTGGACATTCCCTATAGAAAAAGGACCTGGACCTTCAGCTGAGTACCCAGATACCGCTCCCTAGCCTTTTGTGTGCAATTTTGCTGTAATTGCACGTAGCCTGGAGTGGGGTATCTTGGGAAGAGCTAGAATACATAGGTTGGGAAAGTTACCTGGGGAACTCCTTTGTGGCTATGAGGAGGTCCTCATTCCTGATGGGTTCGGACTTTCCAGTGCCGTTGCTTTGGGGCCACCCATGCTCCGGTCAGCGATCCCTCACCCATGCTCGGTAAGGAAGCTCTTAGTTAGGGTTTCTATTGCTGTGAAGAGACACCATGTCCCTGGCAACTCTTACAAGGAAAACATTTAATTGGGGTGGCTCACTTACAGTTTCAGAGGTTCAGTCCATTATCATCATGGCAGGGAGCATGGCAGCATGGACATGGTGCTGGCTACATTTTGATCAGAAGGCAACAGGAAATCAACTGTGACACTGAGAGTAGCTTGAGCATAGGAGACCTCAAAGCCCACCCCCACAGTGACACACTTCCTTGAACAAGGCCATACGTATTCCAACAAAGTCACACCTCCTAATAGTGCCACTCCCTTTGGGGGCCATTTTCTTTCAAACCACCACAGAAGTCCTATAAACTTATTGCTTCCCCTGGGTGAATTTTGGTGGAATCAAACTTTGGTCTGTCGTCAAGACCTTACAAGAAAGGGGTAGATGTTGATTCCATCTCTCCGGGGGGGAAAAAATCTCACAGCAGATCCCCCTAACCCTTGTAAAAACACCAGATGTTAGCAAGCACCATAGTGCCAGTGCAGGGGAGGGGGATACAGGTGAGGATCTGGAACAATCTGCCAGCTAGCCTAGCCAAATAGGCAAGTTCCAGGCAAGTAAGTGATATCTCAAATGGAGGCTATAGCTCCATGGTAGAGCACTTGACTGGCATTCAGGAAGACCTGGGTTCAATCCTCTGTATGGGGGAGGGGGTATGTGGAACCCAAACAACAACAACAGTAATACAAGATGGACAGACAGCTCCTGAGGAACAACACCCTAGGCTGACCTCTGCATCCCCATGAGTGTGCCCACGAAGAGTTCTTCTCCATGTCACAATTCTTGGCTGTCTTGTAGACTAGGAGAGCCACAAAGGAGCTCAGGTCAAGAGCTCTACAGACCACAGGGCCTCCATATTTAAGACCTCACCTAGGGTGAACACAGACCCTTTGAGGGTTGTTTTTTATCTTGGAAAAACCTCAGGCTGTAACCAAACAGACTCTCATTCAAATGTCGACTGCACTCCTTCCTCCCAGTCACTTCAGGAATTGAAATGGCCTTTCTGTGCTTCACCTTGCTCATCCCTACAATGGGTATAATACTTCAACACCATTGGGAGGAGCCAATAAGATACAGGCATTGGAGAGGCCTGTGCAAGAGTCCGATAGATGCTTTACCTGATTATGTTTGGGGACATCTTGTAGTTTGTTTGGGTTCCACATACCCCCACTCCCATTCAGAGGATCAAACCCAGGTCCTCATGAATGCCAGTCAAGTACTCTACCATTGAGGTACAGAGACATGAGAGACAGGCCAGACCCTTAATGGGGACGCACAGTAATGACAGGGCAGGGTGGCTCTTTACCGGCCCCATTCTACTTGATGGCTTCTGAGGACTCGGTCCATCTCCCTCTTGAGTTGGCACAGAGTCCTGAGCCGTCAGCATCATTTTCCACTCTCAGGCCCTCTCCAGCGCTCTCCTTCTTTATCATGGAAATTAGAAACTGGAAAGGGAAGCGTGCCGATGGCATGCAGCTGGCCCTGGGCCTTTTGTTCCTGGGGCTGATGTCAGGCTGCTGGTTGCCCGACACTGAGCAACTCACACCATTCTGATAAGCTGCAACTTCCTCGTGTGCAAAGAGAAAATAAAACTCAAGTTGAGCAACTCACACCATTCTGATAAGCTGCAATTTCCTCGTGTGCAAAGAGAAAATAAAACTCAAGTTGTTCTCTCAACGTATCTTTGTGTGTGAGAGAAGGGCGTGTCCATGTTATGCGTGTGTGCAGGTGCACATGTCTGTGTATACATGTACAAGCAAAGGATAATTGAGGATGCTCAGGAGCTGTCTACTTGTTTTGAGACAGGTCTTTCACTGGGACCTGGGGCTCACTGAATGGACTAGACGGACTTGACAACAGGCCTCAGGGATCCCATGGTCTTCCCCTCCACAGCACTGTGATTATAACCTTGCACCACCAGGCTGGGCTTTCTAAGTGGATTCTGGAGATCAAACTCAGGTTCCCATGCTTGCACAGCGGACACTTGGTCCACTGAACCATCTCCCCATCCCCCAATGCATCTTTTAACTTCCCTTCATCAGAAGCCGTTCCCACAGCCACTGGTGGGGCCAGTGAAGATGGCAGCAGCTAGTGAAACCACAGTTTTAGGGTTAGAGTCTGTTTCAGGTGCACGGAACTGAATTCAGAAGGTTGGGATTTGGGCTGTAGGAGACAGTCTATTCCTGTCAGTCACGTGGATGGGTACTTCATTCGTGATGTCTGCACAGCATTCGGCTTGCTTTGCTTTCCACAACCTGTGGCTCTCTAGCCCAAACTACAGCCTGCCAGTCGAAGCCAGACTGGCCGCTGTTTGTGGGAGTAGAGTTTTGCAGGAGCACAGCCACATCCACTCTGTGTACCACCAGACCTGGCTTATTTTTTATTTTTGATGATGTGGTGGAGGTGAGATTTTTGTTTGTTTAATTTAGTTTATTAATGTATTTATTCATTTTTTAAAATTATGTGTCCTAGCAATCGGGAGGCAGAAGCAGGTGGATCTCTGACTTCAGGGCCAGTCTGGTCTATAGAGCAAGCTCTAGGACAGCCAGAACTGTTACACAGAGAAACCCAGTCTCAGAAAAACAAGAACAAACAATAACAAAAATGGTGTGTGTGTGTGTGTGTGTGTGTGTGTGTGTGTGTGTGTGTGTATGCATATGGAAAGTGTAGGTGCCTGCAGGGGCCAGAAGAGGGCATCAGATTCCCTGGAGTTGGAGTTACAGGCAGTTTTGAGCCACCCACCTTGGATGCTAAGAACTAAACCCATGTCCTCTGCAAGTGCAAGTGCTCTTACCCACTGAGCCATCTCTCCAGGCCCTGTTTTATTTGTTTATCAGTCAGTTAGTTATTTTGGCAGAACCTTGAGTCCCTGGCTGGCTTGGAACTCACTCGAAGTCCATTCTTGGAACTTGCAGACATCCTCCTGCCTCTGCCTCCTGAGTGCTGGGATTGCAGTCCTGTACCACATTGCCTGGCTTGCTGTGTTTTAACAATGGTAATTACAACCCCTGATTCTGCTAAGAGCTATGTTGTCTGCTGTTTTATTTTGTGATTCTGCTATGTTATCTACTTCTTGAAGGACTTCTAGATGTGCCCCTTCTTTAGTGATTGTGACAACTTCCATGACACACATGCTGTCATTCCCAGCATTCACTTGAGGTCCAGCACTGCCAAGTGGCACGGAGAAGATTCCTGAGCCCCAGATTCAACTTCTAGGAGCTTGCATGAGAATTTTTCCTGATCAGCTTGATGGCTCCTTTGAAAGCTGTTTCCAAGTTCTGTTCAACAGGACGACTCTTAGCAGTGAGAGTAAGCTATCTCTTCATGTGTGGGGGAGCATCTCCGTTTTTCTTTTTTCTTTTTTCTTTTTTTTTTTTTTTAAGATTTATTTATTATGTATACAGTGTTCTGCCTACATGCCAGAAGAGGGCACCAGATCTTATTACAGATGGTTGGGAGCCACCATGTGGTTGCTGGGAATTGAACTCAGGACCTCTGGAAGAACAGCCAGTTCTCTTCACCGCTGAGCCATCTCTCCAGCCCCCTCCATTGTTCTTTTAAGACAGGGTCTCATGTAGCCGAGGACAACCTTAAAACGATATTCCTCCTGCCTCCACTTCCTGAGTTTGGGGTTACATGTGTGCACCCCCACATCCAGTTCACACAGGGCTGGACAGGAAGCCCCAGACCCCATGTGTGCTAGGCGGGCACTCTACCGACTGAGCGGCACACTCAGCCTCACACAAGAGTGTCTTGCTCACGTTTGACCGCCTTTCACAGCATTTATTTCTGCAGTTGCCCAAGACAGAGGCAAATGATCCCTGATTTCCCTTTATGGCAGTTGCCTTTCAATATTAATTTATTTAGGAATAAAAGATGGGATTGAGTCAAGTGTCAAGAAAACCAGGATAATAGCAGAGCAGATGGTGTGTAAGTGTGACACAAAGCAAGAAATGGTGGGGCAGAAATGCAGAGGTAGGAACCCCTGACTGCCCCCCCCACACCCCCACCCTCCCTACCTCCCCGCCCTACCCCGCACCCCACCCCTGAGCTCGCACACCGGGGAGTCTCATGGCCTTCTTTCCTCCGAGCTGTGGAGCTGTTGGGTCTCTTCACTGAGCTCAGGTTCCCTCTCTTGAGTGAGGGAGCTTGTGTTAAATCATTCCTAACATTCTGTGGCATCTGGTTTGTTTCTCTGGGCCTGGAATTCACCAGATTTTAATTCAGACTTGCGAGAGCTGCCCTTTCTAACACTGTGGGGAAGGACAAGCCAGCAGCCCCCATCCCATGCCTCTCCCTCCTTGATGAGCGGCCACCTCCCCTCCTGGCCTCCAGCAGGAACCGGTGAGAGGATGAGTTCTCACAGGGGGGTATTTCATTTGCACTTCATGCCTTTAAATCAAACAGGACCAGGCTGGTGCAGGACATTTACCAGGAGAAAAATAAGTTCATTGACATTTCCTTGCTCACAGCTATTCTACCAGAGGCTCTGGGAGTTCCTCTCTCATCAGCAGACTCTGTTTGCTCATCCAGAGACAACTATGCCCACAGCTCACCACAGCTGGAGTGGGGGAAGGGGAGAAGGAGGGGTTTTACTACCAAGCAAGAAGCAGCCTTGCAAATGGAGTCCAAACCTGTGTGGAAAAACAACATGAGGGCCATGTAGGCAGATGCTGGAAGCCAGTTCCCAATTAGCCACTTAGAGTCTTAATATTGATTGTAAATGCTCGGCCAATAGCTCAGGCTTGTTACTAGCCAACTCTTACATTGAAATTAACCCATATTTCTTGTCTATGCTTTGCCACGTGGCTCATGGCTTGTTACCTTGCTTTCTACACATCCTGCTTTCTCTGGTCTTCTGGCATCTGTTCCATTCTGCCCTTCTTCTTCCCCTCATTGTCAGTTTGACAATTGGCTCTCCCACCAAACTTTATCCTGTTCAGCTACTGGCCATTCAGTTTCTTTATTAAGCCAGTCACATCAACAAATCTTCACAGTGTACAAAAGGATTATTCCACAGCAGGGCTGGAAAGATGGCTCAATCCATAAAGTACTTGCTCTGCAAACACAAGGATGTGAGTCCAATCACCAGAACCCAAGTTAAAAAAAAAAAAAAAAAAGCCAGGCTTGGTGGCATGCACTTGTAATCCCAGCACTAAAGAGGCAGAGTCAGGTGGATCCCTGAGGTTCACTGGCCAGCTAGCCTTGCCTACTTGAGTTCTAGTAGACCAGTGAGAGAGCCTGTCCCAACAAACATAAAGATAGACAACTCTGGAGGAACAACATGGGAGGTTGCTGTCTGTCCTATACACACATGAAAGCACAGACACACACACACTCACACACACTACCTGACCAGAAGTGATGAGGAAAAAGACTATCCATTGTTGTCTTTAAAGTCACCTGGGCAGTGGAGGGTACCTAGGAGCCAGCAGGAGCTGCAACCAGGCTGCCAATCAGAGTTTAGCTCTTCAACTCCCACATCACTCCTGAGAAGCAATAATCATCACCATTTAGTTCATTTATCTTTTTTAAAAATTTATTTATTTATTTTATGTGCATTGGTGTTTTGTCTGCCTGCATGCATGTCTGTGTGAGGGTGTTGGATCCCCTGGAACTGGAGTCATAGACAGGTATGAGCTGCCATGTGGGTGCTGGGAATTGAACTCAGGTCCTCTGGAAGAGCAGCCACCGCTCTTAACCACTGAGCCATCTCCAGCCATATTTCATTTATCTTACTACTCCTTCTCATGTTGCTTACAGCCGCTAAACAGTGGGTCATGTCTCCAACTGCATGTGATGGTTGTGAAAAATTTAGCAGTGATAAAGGTTTCTGAATATATAACAACCAAAAATTAATTCAAAACCAAACATGTCAGGCAAAACACTTTAACATAATATAAAAATAAAGGTTAACACACCACACCACACACACACACACACACACACACACACACACACACACACATAGTAAATTCATGTTTCTGGCCGTGCCTGTGTTCTGTGCTATACCCCGTGACTTCACTGCAGCCTTGGTGCTGAACACACAACCCAGGCACTCTGCATCTCACCTGCTGTCAGCCACTGGATATTAAAGAGTGCTGCCTGAGAGAGCTGGAGAGATGGCTCAGTGGTTAAGAGCACTGGCTGCTCTTCCAGAGGACCCGGGTTCAATTCCCAGCACCCACATGGCAGCTCACACCTGTCTGTAACTCCAGTTCCAGGGGATCCAACACCCTTACACAGACATACATGCAGACAAAACACCAATGCACATAAAATAAACAAATAAATAAGTATATCTTAAAAAAAAAAAAAGAATGCTGTCTCACTAACCTCAGCCCAGATTCAAGGCTGTGATATGTTCCAAATTGTAAAGTCTTATAGTTCATGCAAAGTTTTCAGTTTGGGTAGAAACATAATGGTCTAATCATGAAAAACAAAGACAGCATTTTCTATCACTCCTCAGCATGCATCAAATTAGTATATGTTTGGAATGGATTGTATTAGAATGTTTGATTTTAAAATTGCTGTTTGGGTTGTGACTTAGGCTTCATTAAAAAATCATTAGATGAACGCTGGCTTGGGATTAAACAGGATTCCCAACAATTTTTGAAATGACTCTAAACACACTTCTGTCATTCGCACCATGTAGTCATGTGAATCAGCCTTCTCGGCTGACGATTACAGAATCAAAACACCTACCAGCTCCAAAGAACACTGAAGATGTGTATCCTGCAGCATCAACTATTCAGCCCAACATAAATTATATATGTAAAAATAAACCAGCACACCCATCTCATTAGTATGCAGATTTGATTATTTCTGTAATAAATTTCTTAGCCTGGTGAGGTGGCTCAACAGTGAAACAGCTTGATGTCAAGCCTGATGACCTGAGTTCAATTCCCAGGACCCTACATGCTGTGCCGTGCCATGCATGTGTATACACACACACACACACACACACACACACACACACACACACACACAATCCAACACAATAATTGTTAATGTAAAAATATTAAAATAAGTTTCTGCACATTTTATCATTGTGAATGATCATTTGCTTGTATGGCTATTGTATATACCTGCATACTCTCGATCACATAGAAAAAAATTTCTTGGGTATAAAGGGTCATACGTGGAAAAAATTTAAGAAACCCTGGTTCACATGGAGAAATCAAGACTCACTGTTAATTCCGATGCAAGGGACTCATTCCCTATTTTGTAAGGGAGAAGGTTGAGATTCAGGGAGGTAAAGTCACAGAGCTGGGTAGAGATAGAAGTGGGCTTTGAACCCAGGTCTTGCTCTCTGCGAATCTTTTTCCAGTTTGGCCCCTCCTGGAGTCTCAGGAAAACACAAGAGCCCAGCAGGAGAGAGGCACACAAGGAGCCTCAGCCTCAGCCTCGTAAGTAGTCAGGCTGTAGGTACTACTGAGGCTGGTTGCTTGGTTATTGTTATAAAGACAACCTGTGTCCTTTGTGTTTTGTTTATTTTCTGTTTGTTTGTTTCCAGAGCTGAGGTTTGAACTCAGAACTTTATGAATGCTAAGAGGCACTCTACCACTGAGCCCCAGCCCCAGACACTGTATCACCTGAATCACTTCTGTGGCTGATCCTATGATCTCACTTCCAGAGCACAGACACAACCCCCAACCCAACTAGGCCCTCCCTCATCCCCTTAGCTTCCTGCCAAGCTTGTTTCCCCACCAAAAAACAAGCCAGGAATAAAAATATTTGGCTGACTGGAGGAACTGGGGTATGCAGGAAAGGCAGGTCTTCTTGGGGAGGCCTTTACACAGCATCTACCACCATGTTAGTGGGGCTCCGTGAGATGGCAGCCTTCCCTCCCTCCTGTGGCATCTCCCCAGACAGAGAAGAGAAGAAGCCGGCTCTGCCCGTGCAGCTTCTGCCAGGCAGCAGCAAGGTCCAGGAGCCCTTCAGGCACTTTCTGCTCTCTCCCTCTCACCCTTTCCTTTGAGCCTGATGTCTTTTTTTTAATCCCGCACCAAGGGGCTTTGTGTGTGTGCGTCTCTTTATTAATTTGATCACAGAGGGCAGATCTAAGACACGATTCAAATAAATGAAAGGTTCTCTAGGAGCTACCCACATAAAAGCAGTCTCCTCTAAGCCCTCATCGGCACCTCTGAATTCCTTAGCTAGGAGTACACCGCATTGCCAAAGAAGCACGTATGCGGTGCACACACCCTGGAGAGCCCTCTGCACTCGGCTCCAGGTCACCTTCCTCAGCCACAATCAACCAGACACGTGTTGCATGTACTGCCACTTCATCATGACTGCCCTGACAGCCTCGCCCCCCCCCCCCAGCCCCCCAGATTAGATTTCAGGAACTAGACTGTCATTTTCCTCTGCCAGGAAAAACCTTTGTAAACACAGGGGAGACTAGCCTTCCTAGGCAGCCTAACCTGACGGCCAGCTGCAACAGAACAGCCCCCCTGGCTGCCTGCCATGAAGCCGCAGTGGGCCTCAGCTTGTATGGGGAGGTTATTTTTTATTGAGAGTGTGTGCAGGTCAAAGGTTGTACTGATTCGTTTTCTGTTGCTGTGATTAAAAACCATGACCAAGGCAATTTATGGAAGGAAGGGGTTATTCTGGCTTACAGAGGGATGAGAGTCTGTCATGGTGGGGAGGCACGGAGGCAGGCATGGTGTCCAGAGCCGGAAGCTGAGAGCTCACATCCTCATCTGCAAGTGTGAAGCCGAGAGAGTGAACCAGGTGTAGCACGAGGCTCCTAATCTCAAAGCCCACACCCACTGACACACTTCCTCCAACAAGGCTGCACCTCCTAAACCTCCCCCCAAACATCACCACCATCTGGGGACCAAGTTTTCAAATACTGAATCCTGTGGGGGACATTTCTCACTCAAACCAACAACAGAGGTCGGCTTTAGGCGACATTCCTCAACAGCCATGTACCTTCTTTTTGAGACAGTCTCTCACTGACCTGGAACCCAGCCTGTCTCTGCCACCCCTGTTATTGGTTGTTTTTGCTCTTTTGGGGGGCCCGCCACCCAGCTCCCAAATAAATCACACATGGAGGCTTATGCTTAATTATAAATGCCTGGCCTTAACTTGGCTTGTCTCTAGCCAGCTTTCCTTAACTTATCCCCTTTACCTTTTGCCTCTGAGCTTTTATCTTTCTCCATTTCTGTATACCTTTCTTTACTTCTTACTCCGTTGCTTGCTATGTAGCTGGGTGGCTGGCCCCTGGGTCCTCCTCTCCTCCTCCCTCATTCCTCCTTGACCTTTCCTTCCCAGATTCCTCCTTCTATTTATCCTCTTTGCCTGCCAGCCCTGCCTGTCCTTTCTCCTTCCTCACTATTGGCCATTCAGCTCTTTATTAGACCATCAGGTGTTTTAGACAGGCACAGTAACACAGCTTCACAGGGTTCAACAAATGCAATAGAAAAGAATGCAACACATCTTTGTATCATTAAACAAATGTTCCACAGCATAAACAAATGTGACACACCTTCAAATAATATTCTACAACACCCCACCCCACCCCAGAGCTGGGATTACAAGTGGGCAATGGCTAATCCTCTAATGAGCCCTTCAGAGTGGCAACTGGAATTCACTCTGCCCTGAGCTCCAGGGAACGGCAGCCTGAGTCTTTCCCAGAACTGCAAGCAAAAGTACTGAACAAAGTGTCCCCCTCCCAAATCGTCGCCTCCCTTCCTCTCTCCATTGTATGGTCCCCGTTCCTTTCCTCCTCTAACTCCCGGACTGACCAGAGCATCTGTGACTGTGGAGAGTTGGAATGGTACAGGTTTAGAGACGGGTTATCTTGGGCTAGGTTTGATTTTTTGTTTTTATTTTTTTAATTATATGTGCTTCATGTGGGAGTTTGTATACATGGGTGCAGTACCCACAGAGTTCAGAGGAGGGTGTTGGATCCCTAGAGTTACAGGTGGTCGTGAGCCACTTGAAGTGGGTACTGGGAACCAAACTCCAGTCCTCCACAACAGCATGCACACTCCTAACAGCTGAGCCATCTCTCCAGCCCATTTAGCCTCTTCAGAGCCATTTTTAGCTGTATTTTAAAGCAGACACAAGGCTAAGGACACCAACCCCAAGGCTAAGGACACCTGCAGATAGCATCTGAGACCTACAGCAGAAGTCTCACTGCTTTGCTAAACCCATACACCCAATGCTTCCACCGATGCTGTTTGAAGTCCCTTCCTTTGTGACTTCCTTTGTTCTTACTCCAAGTTGTTCGTTGGCCATGGTTGAACGCTAAAGCTGGGTGGGTAAATAATGCCCCACAGGTTAACACCAGCATCCACACCATCTGTCTGAGTGGTCATGTGACATTTCCCTGTCACCATGGATCACCCAGTTTCCTTGCTACTGAGACTGAACACCTGACAGGAGACAACATAAGAGAGGGAGGTGTGTTTGGGCTCATGGTTTAAACACAGCGTCTGTCATGGCAGAGGGGGCATGGTGGACAGCGTCTGTCATGGCAGGGGAAGCAAGGTGGCAGGAGTGAGAGGCAGTTGGCCACATTCAGTCTGCAATCAGGAAGCAGTGGGTAGACAGGATGTGGGGGCAGCTTATAAAATCTCAAGACACACCTCCTAAAGGCCGTACCTCTTGAAGGTTCCACAGCCTCACAAAGCCGTGTCACTAGCTGGAGACTGAGCACTCAAACACATGAAACTACGGGGAAATTTTACACTCAGATCAACACACGCTAGCACTTGAGATCCAGAGAACAGGAGACGTCTGGCTGGGTGCTATGACCTCACACTGCCACTGGGAATGGCCATATAGTGATGTGTCAGGACCAGGGATGGATCCTTATGTTCCCAACTCCTGGTGGCCTCCGAAGCTTGATAAGGAACTCAGGTCCTGTGTGCATGGGAGCATGCTTGTGTGTCCAAGTGTCCCTGGGTACCAGACCAAGAAGCAATCTGATTTACATCCCACTGACTGCCATTTGCAAGCATCACCCTAAGTTGACAGCACTCAAGCCCAGCATGTCTTCCAGAGTCTGTTGGTAACCACTCCATCCTGGAGTTCTGTCCAGGGTCAAGCATGCTCTAGCTCTGTTCTGTGCTTTTCCACAATGGGTCCTAGAAAGGCAGGGAGGGGTACCTAGCATGGCCTGAGAGGAGTCTCATCTCAGCAAGAAATGTTTTTCTTCAGACTTGCCTGCCTATAACCAGGCATCATAAGCTATGTGTACCCCCTTCTCCCCAAGTTCCACTGCAGTTGGCGGAGTGGAATATGGAACCTGTATTAGTTACTCCCTCGTGGCTGTAACAAAAACAATACCTGATGAAAGGAACATAAGGAAAGAAAGTTCTGTCCTGGCTCACAGTTTGAGGGTACAGTCTATGATGGTAGGGAACTAGTCATAGCATCAGGAACAAGAGGCAGCTGGTTACATTGCATCCACCGTCCGGAAGCAGAGAGAGATGGATGCTGATGTTCAGTCCATATTTTCTTTTTTATCCAATCCAGGACTGAAGCCCATAAAGTGGCGCTGTCCACATTCAGAATGGATTTTCCCTCCTCAGTTAAACTCAGTCTCCTTTCTGGAGACACCCTCACAGAGAGGTCCAGAGCTGTGTTTCCTAGATGGTTCTAAATCCAGTCAAGTTAACGATGATGATGGATGGAACCACAACCGGTTTTCACTTATGGAAACATGGTAATGCCAGATATCTGTTTGTTTGTTTGTTTTTCGAGACAGGGTTTCACTGTGTAACCCTGGCTGTCCTGGAACTCATTCTGTAGACCAGGCTAGCCTCGAACTCACAGAGATCCTCCTGCCTCTGCCTCCCCAGTGCTGGAATTAATTAAGGTATGCACCACCACTGCCCCACAGTGCCAAATCTCTTGAGGAGAAGAGCAAGGTGACCAGAGGCTGGGCCATGAGCACTTGATTGCAGGGGTCCTGATCCCGGGTGGGGAAGTTGTGTGAAGTCAGCAGGTTCTTGTGGATCCTCGCTGCCCTGAGTTTTGCCTCAAGTTCCATTATCTCAGCACTCACTCTTATGTTACCCACGATGCCTTCTGTACAATATACATTAAATGGAGAGACTAAATCAAGGTTGGGGGACACAGCCCTGACTTTTGCTATTGAACACACGGCCTGATTAACGAGGACTTTCTTTTTATCATCTTAGAATCTCTGAGCCAGGAGCAATTTTAAAGGCCATCCATTTTCAAACCTTCATCTAATCCTCTCAAATTAAAAACTACACAGACATGATATGTCTGTGTTGAATGTTCACAAGCACCACACTATTTTATCTGAAGTCTCTCCTCGACACACTCATTGATGACTCCTCACTCTCACCCCTCTGTGGTGCACAGTTACACGGCTCCTGTGCAGTATAATGGTATTTGAGGCAAAACTCAGGGCAGCGAGGATCCACAAGAACCTGCTGATTTCACACAGCTTCCCCACCCGGGGTCAGGACCCCTGCAATCAAGTGCTTACGACCCAGCCTCTAGTCACCTTGCTCTTTTCCTCAAGAGATTTGGCACTGCAGGGCAGTGGTGGTTCACACCTTTAATCCCAGCACTGGGGAGGCAGAGGCAGGAGGATCTCTGTGAGTTCGAGGCTAGCCTGGTCTGCACTTGATGTTTGGGGCTCAGAAGTCCCTATTGCTCAGCTGTGCAGCAAGCACAGGGCAAAGTTTCTTCAGTTTGGGAGCCTCAAGGCACTTCTCTAACCTGCCCCACCCACGGCTTTAAATTTTTCTAATGAGTTGTCAATAATTTAAAATTGGAAGGCCAACATGAGAATCAGCCAGATTTTCAGATTTCCATGGGGAGTCAGAAGACCTGGCCACTTTAGACTGGTGTCCCGACAGAGAAAGTGGGAAACCTGGTGATTGGCCCTTTAGACACGAGAAGATCATGTGAGTGACTTCATTAGCTTTCGAGTGTCCCTAATCACACTTGGAACCAAACCCAAAGACCTCACTGTAGCGCAACTGTCCTTGTTTACTAAAAGAGAAGATACCATCAAGGGACACTTGAGGCCCTCCTTCTGCCTGTCAGACTACTGAGACAATGGACCCCAAGAAGTTTGAATGTCCCCCAGGAGCCTCATGCTAGGAGAAGGAAAAAGTGGAAGCCTGGTGCCAACCAGAGGGAGATCATGTCTCCTGCAAAGGGATCCCACAGTTCTGACAAGTGGTCAGAGAGCCTGGAACCAACTGTGAGTAGAGGTACTTGCCTGAGTGAACCCTGGACCCAATAGCTCCTTAACTTCACATCTTGTCATTGTTCCCTGTTCTGGATTTTTCATCTCCCGCTGATAAACTTGGCATCCCATGGCTCCACCCCCTAGCCACCCGCCATGTCTATGGAAACAAACAAACAGATGATGAGTGACATCGCGGGCACCCACAAGTTCAGAAAGAGCAGGATCAGCTGGTAGAAGAAGACCCTCCCCTCTGGCACTGCTAGAGCAGGGGTCTGGTTTTGTGAACTCTTTCCTTGTATTATTCCATGAAACAGAAGCAGATAGACACTTCTCTGGAGCAGGCCTATTGATGCCACTCTCCTCCCACCTCTCCTGTCCTGAAATAGACATTCATTGGATGAAGAGGTGTGTTTATGAGTGCAGTGCATGGGGGGATCTGCAGTTACTCAGTGCCTCTGTGGCTTTAGAAAGTCTCACTCAGCACAGCAGGTGGAATTGATCTGTTGTGGTTTGAATAAGAATCCCCCCCCACCCCCCACCCCCGTCCGCCAGACTCATATGTTTGAAATGTTTGGTCCCCAGTTGGTGGAAATGTTTGGGAAGGATTAGGAGGTGTGGCCTTGTTAGAGGAGGTGTGTCACAGGGGGTGGGCTTTGAGGTTTCAAAAGCCCATGACAAGCCCAGTCTTTCTCTCTCTGCCTGCTGCCTACAGATCAGAATGTAAGCTCCCAGCTACAGCTACTCCAGCACGATGGCTGCCTGTCTGCCTGGTATCACACTTCCTGCCATGATGGTCATGGACTAATATTCTGAAACTGTAAGCGAGCCTCCAATTAAATGCTTTCTTTTAAAAATTGCCTTGGTCATGGTGTCTCTTCATAGCAATAAAACAGTAATTATGACAGTATTCCAAAGCAGAATAAACACCTGTTGGGCAGGGGTATAACTCATTTGGTAGAGTGCCTGTGTAGCTTACATGAAGCTCTGGGTTCAATTACCAGTACCATATAATCTAGGCATGGTGGCTCATGGCTATAATCCAACATGCAGGAAGCCAGGGCTGGAGAGACAGCTCAGTCTGTAAATGACCCATCATGCAAGCATGAGGACCTGAGTTCAGATCCCGAGCACTCATCTAAAAAGCCAGACTCCATAGTGTATGTCTGTAATCCCAGCACTGGGGCAGGGAGTAGAGACAGGATTTCTGGGAGTTGCTGAACAGCCAGTCTAGCCAAATTGGTGAACTAGAATTCAAGGATAGCCTTGAACTTCTGACCCTCTTGCCTGTGCACTCATACACGTGCGAAAGAAAGAAAGAAAGAAAGAAAGAAAGAAAGAAAGAAAGAAAGAAAGAAAGAAA
>CABHPP010135990.1:12426-32936 GCA_902168425.1 Peromyscus attwateri | reverse complement strand
GAGAGAGAGAGAGAGAGAGAGAGAGAGAGAGAGAGAGAGAGAGAGAGAGAAGCTGTCAGGTCCAAAGGGAAAACTCCAAGTACCCCCCAAAAAGGGGCAAGCCCACTGATTTGGTCCAAAATGAGTCTGGGCTCCATTCAGGCTGGACTATAGGATTGCTAGTAGAGATAAAAGCCCACTCTCACCATGAACCTGAGAAAACTGGTTTCTTCTCTATTGCCATGTACATATGGTGCATGCCAAAGCCACCAGGCCTGCAAGCCCCCTCCCCTGATACCCCAAATTTCCAGGCTGTTCCAGTTCACAGCATTCCACCCCCACCCTGTCATTGTGCATCTACCGGTTTTCTTAATTCCCAGTGAGATTTTTCCACTTCCCTCTCTTCTCTCTGCTCCCAAAAGAGATAGCCCTGGCCCTTATCAGTCTACCCCTCTCCTCTCTGCCCCGGAGTGGTGGCCATGGCTGTTTTGGACTTCCCCAAGGACCTCTGGCTATTCTCTCTCTCTCATATCTATAATAAAAGCCTTCTTCCCACCCATAGACCATTTCGGCCATTTCTCTACACCTTTGCGTACAGAAGCAATGCTAATTAACCATCCAGGTGTACATGTCATTAGAGGTCACTGAAACTAAAACCAAGTGTGGAGTGCAGGCCTGTAATCCCAGCAGAGACAGAGACAAGAGGACCATCCTCAGCTGCATGCCGAGTAGGAGGTCAACCGGGGCTACAAAAGACCACAGAGGCTGGTTTTCGTTTTCACCAGCGTTTAAACGTTAGTCTGGAAGGGAGGGGACTCATCCAGGATTGTTCTGCAGGCTGGTGCAGAGTCCACTAGTGGGAACTGCTGCCTGCCTGGCCTGTCTGCCCAGCTAGCACGCCTGTCTTCATTTCACTCCTGCAGTTCTTAGCTTCTCGCCAACCAGGCTCAGCGGTGCCTCTTTCTGGACAGCATTTTAATGATGTTCCAAGGCTCTGTGTCTTGTTCCTCAGGGGCCCAGGGATGTGAGGACAGCTGGTATAAAAAATGCTTACCGCTAGATTAATACGAGAAGCGACACCTCTATGTTCCTTCACAAGGGCAGGAGGTTTGCTGGGTTTGCTCCCCAGACACCCTGGAGGCGAAGATGACCTTGCTGTCTGGTCCTCCACTTTCCTGTGGATTTCCTGTGTGATGACTCCCCTCCCAGCAGCCTCTATTACTCCCTGAAGCAAGAAACACACTTGGTCCTCAGCTAACGCCAGCCTTCCTCCTCACCCCCACTCTCCCAGAATGATTGAGGACCAGAGTATTCTGAAGACCAGCAGATGTGAATTTCCCATCATGCTTTTGTTCTATGACCATGAAAGCTAGTCTAATTGTTTCCACATTGGAACATGTTATTTGGAGCAACCTGAGTCCGTGTGTCCTGTGGCCACGGTCACTCATATCTGACTCAGAATCAATAGTCGCTTATTTTCTCCCTCTGAGGTGAGAACTGTGTTTGGGGCTAAAAGTTTGGATTGGATTACCTGCCTCTGTTGTCAATCCCAGCTCCATAGGTCAGAGCTCTTGGTTTGGGGGAGTTATTTTCTGCTTGGTATGTTGTCCAAAGTGTCTGTCACAGCACCTAACATAAAATAGGTGTGAAATGAACATTTATCAGATGAAATATGTACCATGGATACTGTGTGGTGTGGGAAACTGGATGAAATAAGTGGTCATATTAATGAGAGGCTATCTAGAAGAGGAGATGAACTATGAGGTGCTCACAGGGAAAAAAACAACTCTTGACTACTAGAAAAAAAAAATAAAGCCTATCCAGCTGCTGGGGCAGGCTTTGCTGTTTGGCAGAAAAGGAAAGAATTTTGTCCCCCACTTTCTCTTCCCAGTAGCTGTCAGGAGGCCATGCTCGAATAGCCATCAAATGCAAAAGCAAGAGCAAGCAGGTTCGTCTGGGAAATGAGTCACCAAGCGTCTCCATTACCTCTTCCCCACTTAGCAAGCCACCTCCTGGAATGGCAGGCTTATCAGGCCAGCCCTGAGATCATAGGAATGCCCCCCAACCACCACCACCAGTGTGTGTGTGTGTATGTGTGTGTGTGTGTTTTCTTTCTTCCTTTCTTTCTTTCTTCCTTTTTTCTTTTTTTTCTTCCTTTCTTTCTTTCTTCCTTTTTTCTTTCTTTCTTTCTTTCTTTTTTTTTTTTTTTTGAGACAGGGTTTCTCTGTGTAGCCCTGGCTGTCCTAGAACTTGCTCTGTAGACCAGGCTGGCCTTGAACTCAGATCTACCTGCCTCTGCCTGCCAAGTACTGGGATTAAAGGTGTGTGCCACCACCCCCGGCTTGTACTTTCTATCAAACTGAGTTTTCAAACAACCACTCAAAAGAAAATGGAGTGAGAAGTGCAAATTTCTGACCTGAAGAGCCTGGAGTTTTAATTCCAGCTTCTCTGGAGGGTGCAGAGGCCAAGGCCCTATTATGGAAAGGCAGAGAACAGAGGGGAAGGCCTCAGAAGCCAGGCTTCTGTTCCCCTGGGGATGGGGAGATGGGGGCACCCACAGATGGAGAGTGGCTTCATGGAAGCCCTGGCCTAGGCAGGCGTGGGAATCACTCAAAGCTAAGTGGTGAGTCCCTTGCTGTATCTACCCTGAGAGGCAAGAGGTGACCCAAGGTGCCAGCATGATTCAACATGGGGTCCAGACCAAACTCCATGCTCCTGGTTCCTCCTCAGGCTTATTATCATACAAAATTCCACATGGTGTAGTAATGATTGCCTCCCCAAGATACCCATTCCCTGATCCCCAGAGCCTGAGAACCTGTTACTAGACCAGGGTTCATTTACAACTTCTGCTTGCCCCTCACCTCATCTCTTCGCTGAAGAGAAGCCATTGCTTGCTTCTAGTTAACCAGCTGCAGGAGAGCGAAGTTCATTGTGAGTTTCCTACCAGAAAAGGAGACAGAAGATACCCCTTGGATGATAAAGATCCCTGCCCCCAACACAAGGATGCCAGACCACTGTAGCCTCCTCAACACTCCTCCGCTGAAGTGGTTTGCTTCATAAGCCTTCTGTGATGGTTAGTATTGAGAGTCATATCAACTTGACAGGATCTACAGTCACCTAGGAGACAAGCCTCTAGACAAGTCTGGGAGAGAGTTTCTGGGCTGGGGTAATTGAAGTGGGAAGATCCACCCCAACTGTGTGAGATGCCTGGACTCAACAAAATGGAGAAAGTGAGCTGAGCACCAGCATTCACCCTCTTTTTCCTGACTGTGGATGTAACATGACCAGCTATCTCAGCTCCTATTCCCATGCCTCCTCACCATGGTGGACTGCACCCTCAAAATGTTAGCCAAAATAAACCCTGAGATAGTGTGGTGGTTTGAAAGAATGGCCCCCAATAGGAGTGGCACTATTAGGAGGTGTGGCCTTGTTCAAGTACGTGTGGTCTTATTGGTAGAAGTGTGTCATTGTGGAAGCAGGCTTCAAGATTTCATATGCTCAAGCCACACCCATTAGGACAGTCTACTTCCTGTTGCCTGCATATCAACATGTACCAACTCTCTCTCCAGCATCCTGTCTGCCTGAACACCTCCATGCTCCCTGCCCTGATGATAATGGACTGAATCTCTAAAACTATAAGCTGCCGCCCCAATTAAATGTTTTTTCTTTGTAAGAGTTGCCATGGTCATGGTGTCTCTTTACAGCAGTAGAAACCCTAATTAAGACAGATGGTTAGGTTTTTGTTTTGTTGGTTTTTAAAATTATTTGGTTTTTGTTTGTTTTTGTTTTTGTTTTTTTGAGACAGGGTCTCCAATGTAATTCTGACTGTCCCAGAACCCAATATAGAGACTAGACTGACTTTGAACTCTCAGAGATGTTCCTGCCTCTGCCTCCAGATCCTTTGCATCATTAAACAAATGTTCCAGAGCATAAACAAAAGTAACACCTTAAAATAATATTCTACAACAGAGGCAGGCTGATCTCTGAGTTCGAGGCCAACATGGTCTACAGAGAGTATTCCAGGACAGTCAGGGCTGTTACAGAGAGAAACCCTGTCTGGAAAACAAACAAACAAACAAACAAACAAACAACAACAGGCCTAGAGGGTCGAGAGTCTCAATGCCCAGCACTTTCGAGGCTTCTGAGGAAATGCTTTTTCTTGCTCCACAGTCTACTCCAGTTCTCAGGAGGGCTTTTCTGTGGTATTGGATTCTCTCTGCTGCTTCGATAACACACCCTGACAGGAGCAACTTAGGGGAGAGAGGGTTCATTTTGGCTTATGGTTCCAGAGGGACAGGGTCCGTCGTGGTACCAAGGCATGACAACAGTGACTGAAGCTGGCTGATCACATTTCGTCCATACACAGGAAACAGAGAAAGAGCAGGAAGTGAGGTGAGGCGACACAACCTCACAGCTCACCCCCCAGCGGTCCATTTCCTCCAGTCAGGCTTCACCACCTAAAGGTTCCATAACCTCCCAAAACAGCACCACCAGCTGGGGACCAAATTTTCAAGCCCATGAGCCTATGGGAGACATTCAAACCTCAGCACTTGTCTTAATCAGCTGTGTCTATTTCTGTTTCTGACTACGTGTGCCTGGACCAATTTACTCTGTGACATAAGATACTGGATACTGCACCATGTGCCCTGGGCTCAGATCCATACTTATATAACGCACTGAGCCTTCATCTCAGAACAGGTGGGAAGGTAGACATCTTGCCCTGGCCTTGGAACAGTGGAAAGTGCCCCATAAATACTTATGGAGTAAGGGTTGAATGTGTTTACCACAAAATTCTATAGCTATGTAACTGGTTACTTTTTTCAACAGCCACCTCACAATGGAACAAGACACCAGGCAGGTGGTAAGTTACCCATCCCTGCATCAGACAGTCACTGAGAGGGAGGCCCCTGCTCTAAGCTCTCCTTGGGAAGCCCTGCCACTCCGGGACTGAGCCACAGGCCTGCCTGTGGGCATTCTCTCTGGGCTCAGCTGTTTATCAACTATGAGGCAATGACTGAGTTCTCCATCTCCTGCATCTTCCAGCCATTGTCTCTAAAATTGAGAGAATAATACACGTGTCTTCTAGATTGTTCTTCAGGTACAGTGATGTGACAGATGAGGATCTGATTTATGGAGCCATAAATACAGTCCTTGGTCCTCTTTGATTTTCTGCCTCCAGTTGCCCCCGGAGTCCTCTACCATCCTTGTTTGGTGATGATGACTGCAGCTGAGACTAGAACATTCTGCTCATTGAAAGTCTCACCCAATTTAAAATGCTGCTTGGGTTGGCAAGATGGCGCTGTGGGTAAAGGTGCTTGCCACCAAGCCTGATGACCTGAGATCAGTCCCCAAGATGCATATAGTAGAAGGAGAGAAGTGATTGTCACAAGTTGTCCTCTGACCTACACGTAAGCTCTACCTCTTAGGCTAGGAGTGTGGCTGAATGGTTCAACCCCTAGCACAAGGAAGAGGGGGAAGGAGAGGAGTAGTAGGGAGGAAGGGAGGGAAGAAAGGAGGGGACCAGTTTTCAGTCATGGTCAGTCCAGCCCTGGACTTAGGGGACCAAAGCAAAAGACCTACAGGCTTAGATTGCGAACCACACTCAGCTCCCACGGAGGCTCTGACGACAGCAGTCGTACAGCTGAGTGTGGCTTGTCAGTCCTCCCTTCTTGCAGAACCCCACAGTACAGGAGAGATCCCAAGGAGCCCTTACAGCCCACCCCCCATGAGGCCCTGACTCCTCATCATCTGTAGGTGGAATAGAAGAAAGGAAGGGCCTCCGGGAACACGATCCCCACAAGCCCTCACCTCTGTCTCTCTTCCTTTACCTTTACATTTGCTCTTAGTTTGTTCTATTTCATTTGCTTTCTATTCCTTCTTTCCTAGACAGGGTCTCATGTAGCCCAGGTTGGCCTCAAACTTAATGTAACGAAGGGTAACTTTGAACTCCTGGTGCTCCTGTGTCCACCTCGAGGGTGCTTGGATTCCAGGTCTGTGCCACCACACCTGGTTTGTACAGTGCTGGGGACTGAACCCAGGGCTTCAAGGCTTCCTGCAGGCTAGGAAAGCACTCTACCCACTGAGTCCTACTCCCATCCCACCCTCCTTAGTGTTCATCAGAATGTGAAAGGAAATCTGGGCTGGCAGGGGATGACAGGATTCTGCTGCTTTCCAGGCTGCCCTGGGGAGCATGGCTAGACAGTGGTGAGTTTGATCAGAATAGGGTGAAAACAGCTCTCGGGATCCTCTGCCTCAGATCCCGTGCCTGGATAAAGGATGAGTTGCCCTGTATTCCGCTGTGCAGAGATGTCGTCACCATGTACCCACCAGCTGCTCAGCCTGCTTTCTACACTGCCCGGTCTTTCCCAGATACTAGTGCCCTACGCTGCTGACAGCACCTTCCATCCTCCTGGGTTCTCTCTTTTCCTCCCTGGGGACTGCTACTTCATCTCCTTGGGTCTCCACTGAAACCCTTGCTGAATACCTGAATACCTGAATACCTGAATACCTGAATACCTGAATACCTGAATACCTGCTGAATACCTGAATACCTGAATACCTGAATACCTGAATACCTGAATACCTGAATACCTGAATTGCTGAATACCTGCCTTAGGCAGGTGCTGCCACAGCCGCCATCTTTGCATGACAGTATTCATCTCCCACTTAACTCAGAGACCAGTTTCTGACGTTCTCCTGGGCTTGGCCAACAGCACAGTGACTGATGCAGTTCTCAAGGCGATGACCTGGTGACCAATCTGAAGGAATGTGACCCTTGTGTGCTCTGCTTTTCCCTCTAAAGAGACAAAGCATGGGTCCAGAAGGATGCTCTGTGGGGAAGGGTGTTAACTACTGCCCTTGCAGAGGACTGTAGTTTGATTCCTAGCGCCCACACAAGGCAGCTCCCAACCACCTGCAACTCCAGCTCCAGAGGATCCAACAGCCTTCTTCGGGTCTCCAAGGGCACCAACACACACACACACACACACACACACACACACACCATAAAAATGATTTTTAAAAGATGCAAAGTAGCCCTGAGCCATGTGTGCAGACTGCATTTTGCCCAGGGCAACCTTCCTTCTGCCTTCCCACAATCCCTTGGTGCCAGCTGTCAGCTGATTTGACAAGGCCTGGGGGAGCTCTGTGGGAAGAGAAACAAGAAGGAAAAGCCTCGGACTCCGAAGCCGCAGTCAGGCAGAGCCATTTCTCCATGGAGCCTGAGGCCTCTCTCCCGAGGGGCTGTGCTAATGAGGCGAGTGCTAATGTTCCATAGGAGAGCAACCAAGATCGTTAAGGGCCTGAGCCCAAGTCTGCCACCATTACCCAGCTAATAGGGAGAAAGCATGCGTGGGCAAGCACTTGGACGGCTATCAGACACCCAGCCTGGGCTGTGCAGCCAGCCAAACACCTCTAGATCCCTCTCTCTGCCCTGCGCTGATCACATGACCTTTACCAAGTCAGCCTGATGTCCTCAAGACCTGATCATTAAGAGGGAATTAATTAATTCTGCAGGTATTTGACAGGTCCTGGAATTTCATTTGTCTTTCTCTGGTGGCTTTATGGAGTGGGAGACTCAAATCCCTTCAGAGCCCCAGGAGAGAAAAGAAGCAAAGAGAAGGGACAATAGAGCCTCATATAGCCCAGGCTAGCTTCCAACTTGTTATGTAGCTACGGAAGACCTTGAACTTCTGATTCCCTCCTTATTTTTTTTTTCCATTTTTTCTTAAGACAGGGTTTCTCTGTGTAGTTTCGGTGCCTGTCTTGGATCTCGCTCTATAGACCAGGCTGGCCTCGAACTCACAGAGATCCGCCTGCCTCTGCCTCCCGAGTGCTGGGATTAAAGGCGTGCACCACCACTGCCCAGCCTGATTCCCATCCTTTGCCTCCTGAGTTACTATGGTTACAGGCAGGTGCCATCATGCCTGGTTTTATGTGGTACTAAGCATTAAACACAGTGCTTCATGAATGCTGGGCAAGTGTTCCACCAAATGAGCCACATCCCAGCCCACCACAGCTTCTGTCGCTCTGAAAATCTGTATCGGTGTATGACACCTCTCCATGTTTAAGTGCTAGCAACCAATTCAGTTTTGTAAAGATGTTGATGCTGAGCCAGGCTTAGTGGCGCACGCCTTTGATCCCAGCACTCAGAAGCCCGAGGCAGGTGGATCTCTGTGAGTTCGAGACCAGCCTGGTCTACATAGTGAGTTCCATGGCAGCCAGAGTATAGTGAGATCCTGTCTCAAAAAAATTAAAAAAAAAATTTCTATGCTGAAAGTCATGTGGGCTAGATTTGGCTTTCCCCTCGCTAGTGGTTGACTGTCAGGAAATTGTGAGGTACTGTGAAGGGTCCAGCTCAGAGCCTTGACCTGAACTTAGCCTCATCAGTGTTGTGAATTATAATGCACACCCAGTTCCCTGACATCTATTAGCCCAGAAGAGAAGTGGGACACATGCAAACAGATAAAAACTGAGTGAGATGCATTCGTGTGGACCACAGATGAAAACAAGGCAGGTTTCCTGGAGGGAGCAGCATAGGAACGAACTCAGCAGAGCTTCTGAGACCCAGGGGTTCTCAGACCACACAGAGAACGTCACCAACAAAGTCATTAAGAATGTCAGGCAAGGGCTGGGGACACAGGTCAGTGGATAAAATGTTTGCAGTACAAATATGAGAAGCCGAGTTCAGATCCCCAGGACCCATGTAAAGACCAGGTGCAGGAGTGGACATCTGTAACCACAGGCCTGGGGGGCAGAGACGGGCTTCCCAGGGCTCACTGGCCAGGCATTGTAGCCACAACAAAACAGTAAGCTTCAGGCTCAGTGAAAGAAAGAAGAAGAAGAAGAAGAAGAAGAAGAAGAAGAAGAAGAAGAAGAAGAAGAAGAAGCGGAGGAGGAGGAGGAGGAGAAAGAGGAGGAGGAGGAGGGAGAGGAAGAGGAAGAGGAAGAGGAAGAAGAGGAAGAGGAAGAGGAAGAGGAAGAAGAAAAGCAGTTAAGGAAGATACCTGACATCAACCTTTGGCCTCCACATACGCCTATGTGGGTGAGCATGCACATACCTCCACCTCCCCGACCCACCCACACATGTACACAATGTCACCTGAAACCTGCTACATAGCATCAGCAGTTGGAACAAAATAGAATGGGAAAGTCAGAAAATTACCTAATCGCATGTGCAAATTTAGCTAATATTACAAAAGCGACAGATGAAACCAGTCAGGGAAAGAATACTTAGAAGATTAGACTACGTAGAGAAAAGATAAAGCTGGACCCATTCCTCATATCCTCACCATGAGAAGTTGAAATGCAGAAACAGAAATACTAGAAGAAAACACTGCTGAACTAACTCTCCAGCCCAGGAAAGGAGGCTCTGCTTCTAACCACAGCTCCAGGTCCCCATGCAATAGGGGTATGTGGGTAGTCAGATTAATTCGCAGACTGTCCACAATCAAAGCAGAAAGACAAATGACAAGCTGGCAGGAATACTCCAACACAGCAGAGCCCATACATCTGGCATATAAAGAGCTTAAAGCTGGAGCCAAAGCAGGCCAATAGCCTGCAGAAAAACACACTAGTGAATCTTTCTACAAGTCCATGGAGAAGGTGGGCCAGTGTCTTTTAATACTTTGAGAAGATAACTCAGATTTGCCTATGGTAAGAAAATTGCAAATTAAAACTACATGAGCCAGAGAGATGGTTCAGTGGTTAAGATCACACACTGCTCCTCCGGAGGAACAGAGTTCAGTTCCCAGCACCAAAACTGGACAGCTTACAACAGCCTCTAACTTCAGCTCCATGGGATCTGACACCCCCTTCTAGTCTCCATGGGTATGGCACACATGTGGCATATGAACACACTGACACACACACTATTAAATCTAGATTCTGTATGTGAGAGAAAATGTGAAATTTGTCTTTCTGAGCCTGGCTTATTTTGCTTAACATAATGATTTCTGGCTCCATAATTCCACTGTCTCTATGTGTTATGTCATATGTTATTATCCATTTGTCTGTGGATGGGCATCAAGGCTGCTTCCGTTTCTTGAATGTTGTGAATGAACAATAAACATGGATAAGCAAGTATCTCTGTGGTATGTTGACCCAGAGCCCTTCTGAAATATATCCAGGAATGGTATAGCTATGATGCTGTTTGCTTTTGTCTGCTTGACACAAACTAGAGCCATCTGAGAAGAAATTTGAACTGAGGAATTGCTTCCAACAGTTTGGCCTATGGGAATGTCTTTGGGAGCATTTTCTCCCTTGATTATTGATGTAGCTCACTGTGGGTGGTGCCACTCCTAGGCAGATGGTCCTGGGTTATATAATAAATCAGGCTGAGCAAGTCATGAGGATCAAGCCAGTAAGCAGTGTTCCTCCATGGCAGCTGCTTCAATTCCTGCCTCTAGGTTCCTGCCTTGAGTTCCTTCCTTGATTCTTCCGTCAATGACAGACTGTAACCTATAAACCAAATAAACACTTTCCTTCCCAAGTTGCTTTTGGTGAGAATGCTGTATCACAACAACATAAACTGAATGAACACAAATAACATATACACATGTCACATTCAAATTGCTTAAACTAAAACTGCTCCCTCTCCAGTTTTTTTAAAAGTAGGCAGAGCTACTCACAGCTGGTGAGAGATGAACCAAAGAATACATACACATGGAGAACTGAGGGAACCATCCACTTTTGGTTAGAAATAATGTATAATAGTCAAAGAGAAAATGTAATATCCTATTGAAAGTGCTGAGAGAAAGTAAATAAGGCAACACTGATCGACCTGGAATTGTACATCCAGGCCAACGGCTTCCAGAATAGAAGCAAAATGTGTATACACACATGAGTGCATTGCCCACAGAGGCCACGAGAGGGCATCATGTCCCCTGGAGCTGGAGTTACAGGCAGTTGTGAGCTGCCCGACATGAGTGCTGAAAAACAAACTTGGGTTTTTTACAAGAGCAGTATTTGCTCTTAGTCACTAAGTTGTCTCTCCAGCCCCCTTCCCTTGTTTCTTAATTTTAAAAAATATAGTTGATAGTTTAAAGCAAAAGTAATAATGTCATGTAGAATGTACAACAACTTATATAGAAGGAAAATGTCCCTAAGAAATGATGGGTAGACGTGAATAGGAATATGCTGATATTCATGTCTTATTTCTTGTTGTGTGAGTTTGCAGGGATCTCTGCAACCACCATTACCAGCAGAGTAATGATCTGAGGGAGGCAAGAAAGTAGTTAGGTTCAACATGACTTAGTAGCCAGTGCTGGTTCAACTTCAGGTGTCTGACCCCAAGCAGTTTATTTTAGGCGTGTTTAAGCATAGCACTATTTGGTGAAAAATTTCCTGGTGATAATTAACTCAATCCCATGTGCACAAAAAAGCTTAAGACATGACTACATTGAAACTTTTGTAAAGTACATGTGATACCTTCCATTAAAGAGAGGTTCTATAGATTGACAAACTCATGATATGGGTCTGGGGGAGGATCCAATGTGCTCACACAGATGGCACAAATGTCGCCAGGCTAGGAACCACATCCACTCTTAGCCTTCTGGGCAGAAAACAGGTTATACATCCTCCTCTCCATTTAAGGGATAACCCCGTGTGTTTAACATTCTTGGTTCCCCTAATGCTCATCTGTGAGCACAAGACCCTCTGTGCCTCCCACGTGAGTTGATATGATATTAACCACAAGTAGACCACAGTCGGTGATATATGCATACTGTCTCCATAGATCAACCATTAAATCTAAAACAAGGAGGAACAAAAAGCCAACAGAGAAGAGATGATGAAATCTTGAAAGTAATGGAGGTGAATGTGTGAAGGCAAAGGAGATACAGAACATAGGAACAAATGTAAAACAAGGAGATGACAGATTCCAAGTTAAAAATATCAATAATTCCAGGGCTTCCCATTAAATTTAGATGAACCAAAACACTCCAAAAACCCAGGGCTGTTTTAAAAAAATAAAGCTCATCACCTGGAAAGTCTTGAAAGCTGTATACTGTCACCAAAAAAGTCCTCTTTAGCAGGACGTGGTGGCACATGCCTTTAATCCCAGTACTCAGGAGGCAGATCTCTGTAAGTTCAAGGCGAGCCTGTCTCCAAAGTGAGTTCAAGGACAGGCAGGGCTGTTACACAGAGAAACCCTGTCTTGAAAAACAAAGAAGAAAGGCAGAGAGAGGTACAGGACTGGCAAGATGGTTCAGTGGGTAAAGGCCCTTGCCACCAAGGCTGGCAAGCTGAGTTTGATGCCTGGGACCTGCATGGTGGAAGCAAAGAACTGAATCCCACAAGTTATTCTGTGACGTTTACATGTATATCACAGCACATACGAGCCTGTAAATAAACAAGCACATAAGTAAATAAAATATAAAGGCACAGAACTGGAAAGTAAAACAAGATGAAAAGACGTGCTATACAACTGGAACCCAGAAGTCAGCAAAGATTTGCCAGTCAGGACACGGCAATAACCACAAGATAAATAAGAACAAATTGGTCTTCCTCAAAAAAAGAAATTTAAAACAACAGCAACAAAACCCAAAAGACTCAACTTCTGCTGGTCAAAAGATGTCACAGGGTGGGTGGGGGGTGAGCAGAGTGGTCCTGGAGCTGGACCGGGGATGGGTAGAATTGTTTAGATGAGCTGCTTTTCTTGTCACTGTGAACAAGGCCCTCACACAAGCATCTTACAGAAAGGGGGATTTATTGGGATCACAGCTTTAGGGTTTGGAGTTCACCAAGGGCAAGAAGACAAGGTTCGGACAGGGCTGGAACTGCTGGCCTCCTCACATCTGGGTGTGACAGGAAAGCAGAAGCAGAGACAGGACAGGAAGCAGGACTGGGGCTGGAGAGATGGCTCAGCCGTTAAAGGCTAGGCTCACAACCAAAAATATAAGGAAGCAGGGCTGGGCTGCAAACTTGAAGCCTGCTGCCCAGGGACCCACTTCCTCCAACTGGGCAGGTGTCCCAAATGCTCCACAACCTCCCCAAACAGAGCCACCAGTTGGAGATCAAGAGTTCATGGACCTGTGGGGGCAATTTCATAGCCAAACCACAGCAGTAGCCTTTGGGCAGCAGAGGCCAGGGGGCAGGAAGAGGAAGCAAGCTTTTAGTAGGGTCCCCAGCAGACGGAGAGGAGGAGGCATGGAGGGGACTAAGAGCTCCCTGAGGAGGAGGGTGGGAAGGAAGCTGGCAGCTTCAGCTGGGTTCTGAGAAAAGCAGACATGTAAGCAAGCTAGAAAAGCAGTTATTTTAAGGCAGAGAAGCAGAGAGAGCAGGGTTGAGGGGAGGAAGTAGGAGTATTGAATTTGCAGAGGCCCATTCACTCAACAATTGCTCACTAGCTCTGGGGACCAGCCAGGACAGAAAGCCTGGAGACACCTCTCTAGGGATGATTCCACATGGTAACAAGTGCTGTAAACAGTTATAGACACATTCACCTGCCACCTCAGCCATTGGGAGGCTGGAGCAGGAGGATTGTGAGTTCCAGGCCATCCTGGGCTACATAGTAAGAGCCTGTCTCAGAAATTAACCAAACAAAAGAAACAAAAATAAAATAGAGTAGCCGGGCGGTGGTGGTGCACGCCTTTAATCCCAGCACTTCGGGAGGCAGAGCCAGGTAGATCTCTGTGAGTTTGAGGCCAGCCTGCTCTACAGAACGAGATCCAGGACAGGCACCAAAACTACCCAGAGGAACCCTGTCTCGAAAAACCAATAGATAGATAGATGATTGATAGATAGATAGATAGATAGATAGATAGATAGATAGATAGATAGATAGGTAGGTAGGTAGGTAGATAAAATAGAGTAATGAGACAGCAACCCAGGACAATACAAGTTTCCAGAAAAGCTCTGTGAGCTGGGGGATGAGTGATTAAAAAAAAAAACAGTTAGCAAAGCTCTAGCTGAGGAGATTGTGTCAGGGCAAGACAGTGCAGACAGAGGTTCCTCCATCTTGTATTCTTGCTGAGGCCATTTTAGGTGTAATTAGAATTTGATCTCCTTGATGGAGACTCTTGTGGAAAATGACCCCACTCAATTCTAGGAACCCGAGGTCAGGATGGCCCAGCTAGCTTAGCTCAGGTTAAACTGCTTGCTTGCACAGAAACCTCCCCCTGCAGCTGCAGAGCAAGATACCAGGATGGAGGGTTTTGCCTTTAAAAGTCCCTTGCTCTAAATCAGCAGTTCTCAACCTGTGGGTCATGACCCCTTTGGGGTCGAATGACTCTTTCACAGGGTTCGCCTAAGACCATCAGAAAACACAGATACTTACATTACAGTTCATGACAGTAACAAAATTACAGTTATGAAGTAGCAACAAAATAAATTCGTGGTTGAGAGTCACCACAACATGAGGAACTGTATTAAAGGGTGGCAGCATTAGGAAGGTTGAGAATCACTGCTCTAATTGCTTAGGGCTACAACCTTGGTCCTGTCTACCTGAGTGTAGTCCCAGCCATTTGAAATAAAGACTTACAATGGACTATAAACTGTGTCTCAGTGGTCGTCTCTGGGGAACTCCGTCCTGTGTGGCATCCAAAGGCTTGTCAAAGACCTTCTCATGCTGTGTCCCTGTCATCCAGACAGGGTCCCCAGTGAGAGTGGCTCCAGTAGGGATCTGGCTTCGTTCCAGAGGAATGAAAGCATCCTCTTGCCAGTAGTGCAGAGTGTGGAGACACTCCTGGCTAAACTGCACAATTCTCCTTTGCAGCAAAAGAGGAGGCTCCTGGTGACTTTGTTACATCAGGTTTGGGGAGAGCCAGCTCAGTGAGGGAAGTGCTTGCCCTGCAAACCCTGGAACCTGAGTTCAATCCCCCAAACCCACATTACTAAAAAGTCACGTGTGGTTGTGCACAGTTGTCTGTCGGTCCAGTGATGTTCAGATCTTCTGTCCCGGTGCATTCGCCCTTTGTGTATGAGGTCTGTGTGCATATGTGGTATCATACAGTAGACACCAGCCTGGGACTGCTGAGGGTGCTCTCACAGAGCCACTGTTCTGCTTCACTCTTGCTAAACTTCCAGCCTCACAGCAGTCAGTGTCTGAAGACGTTTTCAGGCCTGAAGACTAAGCTGAACGGACTGTAGGAGGGAGAATCTTCTTTTACTTTTGCGTTTTTCAGTATGGGGTTTCGCTTATTTCTTTATGTTGTTGTTGTTTGGATTTTGGGTTTTCTGCAAGGTTTCTTTTTCTTTTTTTGGTTTTGTTTGTTTGGTTTTGGTTTTGGTTTTGGTTTTGGTTTTGGTTTGTTTTTTTTTTTTTTTGAGACAGGGTTTCCCTGGCTATCCTTCCCGCCTCTGCCTCCTCTACTCCTGCCTCCTGAGTTCTGGGATTAAAGGTATAAGCCACCACCACCCAGCAAAGATTTTTTTCTTTTTCTTTTTCTTTTTAATGTGTATATATGTGGAAATGTACATATGGACACAGGTGCCCTTAGAGGATAGGATAGCTCCCCTAGATCTGGAGTTGCAGGTGATTGTGAGCTGGGACCTAAACCCAAGTCCTCATGTAAGAGCAGCAAGTGCTTTTAACGACTGAGCCAGCTCTCCAGCCTTTCTGTGGGGTTTCTTGTTTATTTGTTTTTGTTTGTTTGTTTGTTTTATTTTAGACAATGTTCCATGTATCCTAGGCTGGCCTCAAATTTGCTAGGTAGCTGAGGCTGGCTTCTGATTGTTTTGCCCCCTATCCCAAGGACTGAAATGACAGTCTTATGCCACCATACTCCACTGAGAAGAACTTGGAGATGGTTTAGCTCAACCCCTTCATGTCCCAAACAGAGAAAGTGAGGCTGGGGATGGTCCCATGAGGAGCTAATTTGAGTCTGAATTGAGAATAACGCAGCTGCCACAGGAACCCTTAGCCAGGCTTCTCCTTTCTACTTGGCAAGATCAGAAGAAACCCCAGCCAGCACCCAGCAGGGCAAGCTCTTGTTGGGGCTGTGCGGGTAGCAATGCCCTCCCAGGCAGGCTGGGGTGAGGCGATTATGTAGGTCATTTGCAAATCAGAAAAGCAAGCCCAGACCCTTTGCATATGGCTGTTTCATTTGGTCCCAGAAGATTGGATTAGCATTGATTACCAAACAGAGCACAGGGATAAAGGGAGTCTGAGCCAAGCACTGTGCTCTGGGGCCAGTCTCCACTGCAGTGTCTGGGGCTTCCTGAGCCAAGGGGGCTTCCAGGAGCCTGTGTGGGCCAGCCCCTCTATTGGCCACAAAGCTGGAATGGCATCAAGAGGCAAGGCTCGCAGAGGAAGATGAGAGCAAATGGTCCTTTGTTGACATAAAACCCTGGTGGCTGATGGCTGTTGTCCCATCCTTCAATACACAGGCACATGCATACACATGTACACACACACATACATACAACATAAGCTCCATGAGGACAGGGACCCAGCACACCTTAGCTGTGACTCTACTGCCCAGTACAGTATCTGGTATCTTAGTTAGTCAGTAAATGTTTGTGGCTGCAGCCAGTGCACACATTTACCAATCCTTCACACAGAGACACATGGTGTACACTTGCCCAGTCTAGATTTCGGTTAAGCCACCCCCAATCTTTCTCTTACCCCTTCCCCCCCTCTTTCTCTTACCCCTTCCCTCCCTCTCTCCAGCTTTCTTTAGTGAGCCTCCCCCACAACTCATCTTCCCACCCCAAGGCCTGGTGAGACAGACTTCAAAATCAGGTCCACTCCCTGGCAGAGTTTTCATCCCAGCACTCAGGAGGCTGAGGCCGCAGGATCACGAGTCCAAGGCCAGCCTGGGATACACAGTGAGACATTGTCTCAAAAACCTTAATTAAAATTAATCACTTGAAATAGAATCTGTACCATACACAGGAAACTGATATTGACAATATTTAAGAGCTAACCATGCACACCACAGTTAATTCTGTGTTGCCTTTCAGAGACAGGATGAAATAGTAGAAGGAGCCTCCAGGATGCTTCCCAGACTTGGGTTCAAATCCTACCCCTGCTGCTCACTAGCTTCACATCTTGGTAAGTTTCTTGGCTTCCCAGAGACCAGCAAACCTCCAAACAGGAGTGTATCAGACCTTCTTCACAGGCCTGTGAGTGTGAGGAAAGCAAGCACAAAATGCCACAGGAGCTTGGAACTTATCTGTTTGCTCCCTGACATGCCCTAGCACCTAGAACAGTGTCTGGTACAAGGAGGCACTCAATAAATATTTATTATATGAATGAGTAATGATAATAAAGGTCATTTTCGTAGTTTGAATGGGAATGGGTGTGTCTCCCAGAGGGTCTTACTGTGAAGGCTAGTTCCCAGTGATGATGAGGAAATGGAGTCTTAGGAGGTGGAACTTAGGTCACTAGAAGGTATCACCCTCACAAGGGATTAATGTAGTTCTCCAGGGACCCAGGTTAGTTCTGAGAGTGTTTGGCCTATTCTATATATAGTCATTCCGTTTCCTTCTTTGCGGAATTTGAGATGTCAGAGGAGTCCTCAATAGCAGCCAGGCAGAGGATGCCCCCTGTCTCAGTCACTTTTCCATTGCTAGGACAAACACCTGACAAGCAGCTTGAGGAAGGGTTTATTCTGGCTCACGGTTCAAGAGGGCACAGTTCATCATGGCGGGGAAGGGGTGGCGTGTGAGGCAGCTGTCTGAGTACATCACAGTCGGGAAGCAGTGAGAGGTGAATGCTGGTGCTCCGCTCACCTTCACCTTTCACTCAGACCAGGACTCCAGTCTGACAGTGAGTTTTCCCACTTCAACGAACCCAATCTAGGAACTCTCTCACAGACATGCGCAGAGACTGATCTCCTAGGCAACTCCAGATCCTGTCAAGTTGACCATCAAAATGAAAGAACCACCACTCAATCTCAGATTTTCAACCTCCAAAATTTGTAGTCGAATAAACCCATTCTGTTGTAAAGCACCTCACCTCAGAAACATTACTATAGCAACCCCTAGAATCTTTATTTGCTAAACATCCCCTGTGTGAGCCAAACTCCATGCTAAGCTTTGCCACGCTGGTGATTCCACACAAATTTTATTAGCCCTCAGTCCTGGAAGCCAGCTCCACTTTATAGATGAGAACACTGAGGCTAAGCCCTGTAGTAAGCTTTCAGTGAGGGCTTATCGCCCTTTCTCCTGTGTTACCCTCTGGGTTCTTTCTTTCCATTACTCTTGGATCCCCACCTCACCCCACCTTCAGCTCCTCAGATCCTGTGGTTTCAGTCTCCTCCCTTGAAGGCCTTGGCCCCCCGTTAAAGCATCCCGATGTCTAGACAAGACAGATGAATGCCCCTTTCCCCATCTCTGTTTCTCCCTCTGGTTACAAAACAGCTGCCTATGTTCTAGGTCCAGTCCTCACTCTAGGCTCCTCCTCCGCCCAGGATTCTAGCGAGCCTCTGATTCCCTTCCTTCCTCCATCCCCGTGTGGTTACTGACTGCTAAAATGTTGGTCTTCTCTGGGACCCCAGTCTTCCTGTTTAATACCCAGAACCCTTTTCATCTGGCCAGCTCCATGGTCCCACACGTTCTTCAGAGGCATGGGGTGTGATGGCCCACCCTCTCCTTAGCAGACCCCAGAGCAGACTCTATACTCAGCCCAGGACCACAGCCCTGTTTTCTCTTCCCAGTACTGTCTGTGATCCCTTCTCCTGAGCCAGTCCTGGACTTGGCTGTTCCTCACCAGGCCAGCCCAGTTTCCTCAGCCCCAGGAAAACTTTGGATGTCAGAGTATCCTCGCCTCTGGGACAACTCTTCCCCACTGGAGTTCACAAAGGTTTTCTAGGCTTCTGTGGGAACTTAAAGACCATGTTGTCCAGCTCTTTGAAAATACAGAACTGAAGTGCCATAGAGCAGGGTACAGGAATTGCCCAAAGCCACCCAATCTGTTTAGAACCAAGAGAAAAGCAAAACTCAGGTTCCCCAACTCAATAGCCAAGTCTGTCGCCTGCACACAGCCCATAATCACACAGAGCAAATACTGGGAGTTGCCTGCATAGTGTTCTAGCATTATAAAAGTTAAGTCTATAACTTGAACACTAGACTTTGAGTCTCAGTGTTATGTCTCCTGCCTGGTTATGTTGGAAGACAGGACCTAGGCACTCTCTTGATAGCCTTAAGGCCACTATGAATGGCTCATTCTTCAAGAACAGTGAGATTTACTAATAACAGAAGAAAGAGGGACGAACAGAAGGCCAAAAAGAAAGGATGCAGCCCAATCAAACTGCACCAGGGCAGTCCAAGCACAGCTCTGCAAGCAGTGAGAGCCCTTGAGCTGTAGGAGAGCTGCTTAGCCCTACGTGGTAGATCCTTGCCTCATTCCTGCGGGCTGTAACTGCCCATCTGCCATGGGAGCTTACATCTCAGCCTATTGCCTCTCTGCTTCCCCACAACTCTCCTGTCACAAGCTCAGCTTTCCCCGGGGAGAGATTAGCACAAAGCATGAAGAGCCCCAGGTAAGTCGCTAGCTGGCGCGGGTAGCAGGAAACTCACACCAGAGCTTTGATGAATAAGTCTGCCTAGGGCAGGCAGAGTCTGTCACAATCCTCCAGGGATATCACCTGCTTTGTCTCAGAGCCTGGCCTTCCAGGAGGGGACTGACAGTGCAGGGAACCAGACCAAGGCCTCAGCAGAATCATGTCTTCAGATGGCCCTGGCTTCAGGTGCTACAGGCGTGGGCCCTGCGGGACGACTCTGTCCGAATGGGAACGCTGTTCATGTTGTAGCTTCATTCCGCTGTCAACTGGGGCTTTGGAGGAGCTGGCCCAGGAGAAAGACCAAACTGCAGAAGGGAGGGGAGACTCACTCTACTGCTTGAAGTGGAGTGTATATACAGCTTGATGTCATGGGGGCGGGGGGCGGGGGCGGGGGGCGTCCCAGATTGTCAGGGGCACTGTGAAAAGAGGTGAGTGTGTGCAGAGCCCAAGCCAAGTGGAGTCTCAAGCCACCAAGCTGTCCCCAGGCTTGCCTGCCTCACCGGGGACACCCATTTCCCATCCCTAAGCTCTCACATCTCACTGGTTGAAGGAGATAGCTGGACCTATTCAGGGATAGCAGCCAAGTTGCATCCTCCCTTTCCAGCTCTGACAGCAGTTGGAGCTGGCCAGAAACAGCGCATTAGCTTAATGCTACAACCACTGTACCCTTTAGAGTCTAAAGCACAAGGTGCAATTCAGTTGCTAGAGTGCTTACCTAGCTGGGTCTGATCCCCAGTGCCTCATAAACAAGACATTCATGAAGCTGTGTGCGAGAGTGTGTGTGTGTGTGTGTGTGTGTGTGTGTGTGTGTGTGTGTGTGAAAGAGGGGGTGGGGAGGGAGAAAATAAGTTTGTTAAATCAAAGTCTTCCATGACTTTAGAGCCTTCAGATTAAAGATCCAAATGGAATCTTGGTGTCACAAGGATAATCACAGCTCTCAGGAGGTGGAGACAGGAGAATCAGAAGTTCATGCTCATCCTTTGATACACAGTGCATTTGAGGACAACCCAGGTTATATGAAACCCTGTCTCCAACATATTCTCTCTCTCTCTCTCTCTCTCTCTCTCTCTCTCTCTCTCTCTCTCT